>APFE030550305.1:0-26111 GCA_000404065.3 Pinus taeda | reverse complement strand
AAATCTCCTTCCGAAAAATTTCGAGGGGTTACATTTCGATCATACTGAGCCTTAATACGTTTGGCATGAGATTTGATCACTAATGCAGCATCGTGGCGATTCTCATCTAGCTGAGCTAAGTATAATAAACGTCTTTCCTCTTCGGAAATAGTTGGAAGTAATTCGATGGCCATTCGCAATGATGAGATTTCGCATTCAATAGGTAGCACGACTTCCAAACCATAAACTAGTTGGAAAGGAGTGAACCCTGTTGATGTTTTGACTGAGGTTCAGTATGCCCACATCGCTGAGAATAACATGTTGTGCCAGTAACACCGATGAATCCCAATGATCTGTCGGATCATGATGACTAGGATTTTGTTGATGGATTCAACTAGACCATTAGCTTGTGGATAATAAGGAGTTGAACTGTCATGACGCAAGCCAAGCTGGTCTGTAAGTTCTGTCATCATAATGTTTCGAAAATGACGCCCATGGTTAGTGATAATTGCTTGTGGAACACAAAACCTAGCAATTATATGATTGAATACAAAAATTGCAGCTGTTTTGCCGTCTGCCTCAAATGTAGGCATTGCCTCGGCCCACTTAGTAAAATAATCTACCACGAGGATAATGTACGCATGCCCCCCGACCGAGTGAGGGTTACATGTAATATAATCAATACCCCATTTTGAAAAAGGACCAATGGCAATTATAGGGTGAAGAGGAGCAGGTGGAGCGTGCACCTTTCGATCAAAAATTTGATAATTGTGACATTTTCGGACTGCAGTAATACAATCTTTAAACAAAGACGACCAGAAATAGCCAGCGTGCAATATCTTTTGGGTAGTGGCATACCCAAACATATGACCACCACATGCTCCAGAGTGACAGTCATTTAAGACCCTTTCGGCCTCCTCATGAGTCAAAAAACGTCGAAAAATAGAGTCTGCCCCCAGGCGATAAAGAGTATCACCAATAATTTTGAATTGTTAGGATTGGAATCGAACTTTTTGACGGTCGGATCGTGAAAGATCGGGCCGAAAGGTTTGGGTTTGGAGATAAGTGATGATATCTCCATACCACGGATCTAAAGTGCTGATCAGAAATAAGGATTTGTCCGCAATGGGCTCCTCCACCACAGTTTCTGAATCAACACGAGGGAAGTCACACATAAGTTCCGCGAAAACTAAAGATTTCGTTGATTTGGACTTTTCAATTTCCAAATCAAACTCCTGCAAGATGACAATCCATTTGGAGTACTTGCCCCGCGGCAACTGTTTGGTCAAAATATAGATCATGGGGTTGCAATCAGAAATGATTGTAGTTTTGTGTAATAAAATGTAGTGACGAAATCGTTGGACAACTTGAACAGCTGCCAATGCCAATTTCTCCACATGTGAATATTTTAACTCAGTTGGATTCAACGTGCGACTAAGATAATATATCACATGTTCCATACCGAATTCATCTTCCTGAACTAACACCATTCCAATGGTGGAATAGGAGGCGGCGAGATATAACTAGTAGTCCTAGCTGTAGTTGGGAGGATGCAACAGTAGTGCATGGGTCAACGCATGTTTTAACGCATCAAAAGATTTCTGAGCTATCTCATCCCAAAAGAATGAAGCATTTTGTTTCAACAACCGGGTAAAACCCTTTGTAATCTCGGCATAGTTAGGGATAAATCGACGTAAAAACTTTGCTTTCACTTGCAAACTTTGGAGTTGGCGAAGACTCGAAGGAGGAGGCAATTTGATGATAGCTTCGACCTTCGAAGGATTGACACGAATGCCGGCTTTTGAAACTACAAATCCCAGTAATCGACCCATTTCAATGCAAAACACGCACTTGTGGGGATTCAACCGAATTCGATAATGCCTACACCTCATGCAGATTTCTCGTAAATGGACGAGGTGATCAGCTCTATGTAAGGAATGAGCAGGAAAGTCATCGAGATAAGGTTGCACAATGTGTTTTATATCATGAAAAGCGTAAGACATAGCCCTTTGAAAAGTTGCGCTGGAATTCTTAAGGCCGAAAGGTAATTTGCAATAAGAAAATGTTCCCCATGGACAAATGAATGTCGTTTTTGGTTGATCGGCAGGAAGAATATTGATTTGATTGTAGCCCGAAAAACCATCCATAAAGGAGAAAATTTCGCTGCAGGCACAATCATCAATAATTTGATCGATATAGGGCGTAGGGTAATTGTCTTTTGGACATGCTCGATTAATATCCCTATAGTCGATACAGATTCTTATTGTCCCTTGCTTTTTGTTCACAGGAACAATATTCGATACTCAATCTGTTAACGGGATTGGATAAATGAAACCTGCTTTCAACAGTTTTCAACATCTGCTTTAATCGCAGCAGCTTTTCTCGGGTGAATCTGACGTAAACGTTGTCGAACAGGTTTAGCGTCCGGGTAGGTTTTAATTTCATGAATTACGATTGCTGGATTGATTCCTGGCATTTCCTCATAGGACCAGGAAAACACGTCGCAGAATTATTGAAATAGGGCCTTGTATGTTTTGATTTCATCGTCCGTACAAGAGGCACCTATATGAACGTTTTCAGTAATTCCAGGCTTAACTGAGATGTCAAGGGGAATGGTCTTAGAAATATTTCCCAAAGTTAACTCAGAGTTAGGATGTTTCATTGGATTCTGAGCGTCCTTAACATATTCAGCTGTGAAGATTGATGAAAAATCATTTTCAAAACGATCGCTCTCGGGTAAAAATGAAGATCTGTGATGTAGATCTTCCCATGGTAACTGATCGACACATAGGATTTCACAAATTTGCTCATCGGATTGAACAAGTTCGGAAAACATTTCTAGTTCCAAGGTTGACGTTGAAATTGAGTCTTCATAGACTTCATTCATTAAGTCGATTTGGGTTGATATTGTGTCGGAAAACGACTGCACAGTCTGATATGCAAATTCATACGGACTCAAAGGCATAAGAGTACCAAATGAGTCTAACTCAGTTTCAGAAGGAATGATCCAAGGATCATCATTAATGATGGTTCTTGATGAAATCATATGAATTGTTGCAGTAGAAGACGTTATGTTGATAGGAGGGAAAGGAAAAGTGCCCAGTAAACCGGAATCTTTAACTAACCCTACATCAACATCCCTATAAGGGATCGTCGCTTTGCCAACGTGCTGAATACTCTCAGCAGAGGCTGGGTCGGATGAAAAGTATGACAACTGGTCTATAGTTACGATCTTTCCATTGTGAGGGAACTTGATAATCCGAAATACCGATGAGACAATAGCTGTCATAGCGTAGGACCAAATACGACCCAAGAGAAGGTTGCAATCTAGAGGGGCATCAACCACCTCCACATCTAGATTAACGGTTTTTCCTTCAACCCCTATAGGTAGATCCTGTAAAATGCCGAAAGGATGGAACCCACAGCCATCAAAGGCCTTAAGAATTGTCGGGGATTGATTGAGTGAAGGAGAACCAAGAGATCTCCAACACTGTATCGACATAATGCACGTGGAAGCTCCCTCGTCAATCACAGTCCTATGAACAGGTCTATTTTTGACTATCACTAGAATCTAGACAGCCATTTGATGGGGGAGATGTGGTGCACTATTTTCTAGATCAAAGATTATTAGGTTCGGGTCCTGAATGTCAATAGCTCCTATAGCTGACAAAATTAATTTGTGCTGTGCTGGACATGATTGCATCACCTCCAAAGCCGACATTGCTGAGGGTGAAACAACTAAATCCTCAACAATGTTGTAATTCTGAGCTGCTCTCGCATGTGGATTGAAAGCAGACCTTCGAAGTACACCCTTTCTGGGCGGTTTGATTACTAAGTCCGGGTTAGGTTTCTCGATCTGTAGTGGATCGGAACCAGGAGCTGAGGTTGATGGATTGGACTAAGAAGATTCTGCTTCTATTCCATCAACAGGACTTTTACTGCCATAATCTTGCGATCGAGTCGCAATCCTTACATGAGACATCATCAAGATGGGTTCTTCATTGGCACTAGAGGATGAACCGATCATCTTACTATCTTGAGCTGGAAAAGGATCCTTCAGGACAGCATGAGTTTGGGAACCTTTGACGATTTTTTTGGCAACTTCCCCCGATGAGGGGTAGTCCTCTCCGTATATGGTCCTTCATCACAAATTGAGACACGGAATAACGAGGTTTGCACTTTTCTTCAAGATGGTTCCTGCTTTTTCCAGGTTTCTCTTTTTTGGAGTTTTTCTCTTTATTCTTTCTTCTTCTTTCCTTCTTCCCACCATTTTTTAGGTTTAAGCTTTGTAAAGGTTTCTACAACGTGAATATCGGCGGAAAGTTTCGCGAAAGATTCTCCTGTCGGGGAATCTGGCAAGGTTATTATAGGAGAAGAATTCTTAGAAGATTTATTCTTACTTTTAGTATTTACTGTGCCAATCATACCGTCAGCGGAATGAGACCCTGAAAGAGCAGCAACGATTTGATTTTGATTGGGTAGGTTGGGGATTTTCTTGTGTAACGTACTCGACTGAGTGTAGACTAAGTCAAGGTACTGCGCTTGAGCAATGACTTTCTCTTCAGTAACTACTTCGGCTTTAGCTACATCTTCAGTGATCTTAGGTAATAAGGATTTTACAAACCACTCAGCTAAGATTTGATCCAGGATATAAACCTTCACTAAACGCCATCGACATCTCCATTCATGGATATGATCGGAGATGTAAGTGGACGTCGACTGCTTTAACGAAGTTAATAGCTCCGTGCCATTGTCATATCTGACTGGAAACTGAAAATGAGTTAAAAATGAGGTAGCTAACTGGCTAAAATCATAAAAAGTGGCTCGCGGTAATTCAATATACCATTTGGCCGCAAGACCAATTAGAGTGCGCTGAAACAAACGTAAACGAATAGAATCATCAAAAATGGAGTTGGATGCACACCAGAGATGATAAGTCATGACATGGTTCGACGGGTCCTCTCCTGGTTTACCTTCGAATTTCGGAATATCACTGGGCAACTTATGCGGCATTGGAGGCCAATACGGAAGATAGTTGATTCGATCGTTCGTAAGGCGTGTCAAGTCAGGTAAGTCCAAAGTTGCAATGAATGGTAACTGACAATTAGGATCTCTGAAACTTGGGGTTTGTAAACCAGCCCCAGGAGGAGGATATCCAGGATAACTAGGAATGGGAATCGCATTCAGGATATTTTGTCCTCCTGGAAAACCAGGATTAACCGGACCATAGTGGGTTGCTGAGGTTGTTGATATGTATACCCAGGGTATGGTTGATACTGATAAGTTGGTTGCTGCGCAGCAAGACCGTATTGAGGTTGATACTGTCCTTGGTACGGAGGTTGATTAAATTGAGGTTGAAAAGTGACAATCGTACTTCCTACAGGCATCTGGACAGAAGTCTGGACCGTAGATCCAGACTGAGGTAAAGAGGTTTGAGGAGTAGATACAGGAATAGTAGAAACTAGAGTTGCTGATACTCTAGAAGAAGGTGGGGTAGATGGAGTAGATGTTGCAGTAGTTGCAGCAGACGTTTGAGGCGGAGTACGAGGTGTACTAGGCCCAGACTGAGAAACTACAGAAGGTGTAGAAGTTTGGGCAGTAGACTGGACGGGTTGCTGAGATGGACCAACAACCATAGGTTGTCCAGGTTGAGATGAGGACTGCACATTCGGTTGCAAGACCTACTGAGATTGAGATGGATCCCGCACCAAATTCGTTCCGGGGTATGGACCTTGAGGATATTGAGGACCATAACTGAGTTGACGGTAGGGTTGATAATATGATTGACCAGAAGGCGGTTGGTAACCTTGAGATGGGTACTCACCTTGGGGTTGATAACCCTGAGGCATGTACTGATACTGGGGTTGACCTTGAGGTACATACTGATATGAAGGTTGATTTTGGGGTACATATTGAGTCTGGGGTTGACCTTGAGGAACGTACTGTCCCGTAGGTATGTACTGTCCTTGAGGTTGTCCCCCAGGCGCAAACTGAGTACCTTGAGGTTGCCCCCCAGGCATATACTGAGTACCCTGAGGTTTCCCCCCAGGCACATACTGAGTACCTTGAGGTTGCCCCCCAGGCGGTAACGGGCCACCTTGAGGTTGACCTGACATCATAGGAATTTCTGCTGCACTCAACGGTTTAGTACCACTACTTCCAGTTAACAACTTTTGTTCAATAGGACAAGGAGATGCTCCTTAAAAAGTACCAGAAATGGACTGATACCCAGCGGGAACAAAAGGACCGCCGTACAAATAGGCTTCCGGAGATTGGGAATACATGTATGACAGACTAGACATATTCAATGCAGGATAATGATCTCTAGGTGAAGGGTGATAAAAAATGCGAGGTGGTGTAAAACTAAGTCCCGAATTTTCCAAAAGATTGGTCAGTAAACGGTACCAAGCAGTGCTCCTAGGCGGACTATAAAAAATTGATTCACGCTCCCTAAGCTTTAAGATAGTTCGATTATCCGGAAAAGGAAATATTTCTTCGATATCCGAAATAGCAAGCTCTTCGATTTCTATGAGTCCAATAGGAAGATCTTGGGTAATTACAGTTTCTACCCTAGGAGAACTACGACCACTAGGAGTCGGAGAAACAAACTCTGATACGGGAGTAGGAGCAACTTCAGATTCGGGTTCAGATACATTAGGTTCTTCACCTATATCACTTGTAGATGCAATGCTACCAGTAACTTCTGAAATTACTAACGGTTGAGAATCAAAATATTCTACCAAAGAAGGTTCTCCTTCTTCAGGTGACCCACTTCTACCGCTACTTGGAGATACGAGGACTCTCAAGCCTTCAAAGTGGCTCGGTATGTCTTTAGGAGGTTGACCCCGAAGTCTACGAGAATTCCTCAGTAACTCAACCACATTAACAAACTCAGGGGATTGTCCCCGAAGTCTATGGGAATGCCTCGGTAATTCAGCCACAGTTAAAGACTTTTAACTACTTCACACGCAAACAAAGTAAAATCTCAATGAAAATCACCCAAAGTCTCTAAAGAACCAAACAAATTGAATCACACGCCCAAAGAATCTAAGAGATCAAACACACACAAACAGTAACTTTCCGGACCGAAAACACTAGTTGGTGATGAAATCCAACGTCGCAGAGTTCGATATAGAAATAGTGGTTGGAACAGTTACCCCGGAAACCTGCTTAATGAATAGTCTGGACCAAGTTTCTCCACTTAACCATCTCAAGTGAAGAGAACACCCCAGAAAATCCAAGTGAGTCTAGCTGACGTCTGCTCCAGGTACAGTGGGATCTTCCTGTCACCGTCGCCTTAGGAAGAATCCTGGAGAATATGGACACTAAGGTTACCAACAGAAACAAATATACCTGGGGGAACATTCTACGATCCGAAACGCACACAAGGGCAGAGTAGCAAGCTCAATCCCCTTGAAGGCTCCTCGAAATAAACTGAGGTTTACCAACAAGTGACCCTAGGCTCCTCAACAATAATCTGAGGTTTACCATTTGTAATACGTGAATATCTGGCGTCGTTCCCAATGAGGAAGGAATCATTCCCACACTAGTTCGGACACGATCTCGTGCTTCTCCTTTAAGAGGAGCTTTCCCAGAGCATAAATGCAACAATTGGATTTCTCCTACCACAAGATAAAGCTACTTGTTTGTTTTACTTTATCTTGGAGATTTAATTACTCCCTACTCCAAGATACTAGCCTAAGCTATATTGGTGTATCAGAGCCCTAGAAACAAAAAATTTTCTAGATTGATTTTATATTAAGAGTGATTTTTAGTGGTTTTGATTAAGTCAAAAGGTGATGGAGATGAAACTTATGGTGTAAAGACTCGACTCAAAATCACTACAAAAATGCACTTTAGATGACTAACTAATCTTTTCTCTTCAATGAAGTTCTAGCTAAGAAAGAGTTGGAGGCTGCAAATACTTAAAAACACAAATCTTTCTTTAACGATCAAATCAAAAGAAGAGTATTCGTTTCAATGCATTCAAAAGTGAGACAACTAATTATTTCCACAAGAATTTCTCTTTTCGTTCGAAAACTCAAATGCTACGAAGAACAAGCTTTTTCAAAAGAGACCTTTCATTTTTTGTTAAAAAACATTTAAAACTATAACTAAAGCAAATCTTTGAGAAAACTATGGAATAAAGCAAACTTAAGATCTACAAACTAACAAAACCCTATTTGAAGTAAAAAGCTCACAAAAAGTCTTTTTGAGGATGTTTTACTTGGTCACAAGCAAACCAAGGACTTATTTGTTCAGAATCACAAATAAGTCAAGAACTACCAATTTTGTATTCCTTTTTAAAATTAAAATCCAAACTTTCAATCACAAGCTTATCGAAGTTTCGTAAAGAGAAAACTCAAAGCGAATTTCTCAACAAGGGGAGATTTAAAAAATGGTCAGACTCTCAAGAATACTGGTAGACACTAAGGTGATCTGAAGTCTCTACAGCCTATAAGCTCAGAGCCACTACACAACCAAATCGAAAAACAACCCAACAAGCAAAACTTCTAGGAATTTCACCTAAAACCCTAATGCTAATGAAATTAAACCAAGGAAAGATTTCAACCAGTCACATGCAGGTATGGGCAGAGGACAACCACTAGAAAAACAAAATAAAATTAACTGAAAGAGCAAAAGTCAAAATTTTCAAAAATTTAGCAGGGTACGCAAGTGCAGAGTTCACCCAGGTGCGGGTACGCTCTGTGCACAAAACCAAAGTGCGTACAGGTACGCACTGTGATATAAGCACAGGCTGCGGACTTCAACCGAAGTAATGAAAAATAAAAAACAAAGCTAAATCCACTAAGTCTACCCTAAGCCACACATAACAAGCCAAAAACAGAAACAAAAAGGCAAGTTTCTCAAGTCAAAGAAAAACGAGGAAAACAATCAAGTCCCCAGTGGAGTCACCATTTTGTCACGCGGAATGAGTCGATCTTGCGGACAAAATAGACCTTCCTAGAATCTAATGAAGACCTAATGACAAGAAAACCAACCAGACACTATCTTTCTCTAAATGTGCTTTATAAGTAATGGGAAACAAGTGTGTTTTAAGGCCTACCTCATTTCCAATGCAAGTTTGGAGATGCCTTTGCTCCTTTGATCCAAGTAAGTTCCTTTGTCGCAAACCTGCAAGCACAAACAAGGAAAATGATTAAATAACACCTGAATATCCAATATTATAAAACATATTTATCATGAAATTCAAGGAGTTCATGAAACAAACAACATGAGATACTTGTTGAGAAAAATGAGCTTGATTGTATTAATTCAAAAGAGAAGAACCTTACAACCTTTGCCTTGACGCTGTACAATCTCCTCCCAGGGTCCAACAAGATGTCTCCTCTACTTTGACAAGCCTCACTCACTCCCCAATAAGGCCAAAAAGGTATCTGATCTCTCCTCTTAAGCTCAAATAGGAAGTCTTGATTTCACTAGCATTTACCCTCAAAAGTTCAGCTTCTAACCTCTCTGGCCATTGACCCAATGCCTCAATTTATAGTGAAATGGAGATCAGTTACCAGCTCCTCCTTCAAAGGGATAGAGTCCTCCTTCAAAGGCATAGCTCCTTGCAACAAGGGATTAGTTCCTCCTATGATGGGATGCATGAACCACTTGGAGCGAACAATCCACGTAACAAATGCTTCTAGAAAACTCTAGAATTAACCCAATCTGAGTTTTTTAAGATAAAGATTGCGCCTTTTGACTTTTACAGGGGTACGCACCCTCCCCTTTACATACAGAGCATATAAGTACGCAGATAACTTGAACAAAAGGTGCGGGCCCGTAGGCAAAAGTAAGAGAAAGTGCGGAACCAGAGTTACATTTCTTTTTTGATGTCTTTCTCTCATTTCTAAAGCTTGTTTTGAAGAGCTGAGGTTTAATACTTGCTTAGGAAGCTGGTATAGGTGGTGATAGACCTACACCGACTGCAAATAATCAAGGTGACAATATTTTAGTGTAACACTGTGTCTCTGATTTTGGCCTACTAAATTACGTATTTAGCGTAACTTGGACATCTGTGATCCTTGCGTTTGGATTGTCATTGGAATGCTTAATGTACCACATCAGTGTGCGATCCTTCAAGGCGCTGAACAATGTTGCTTTCTTTATATTGTCATCCATGAATCCCTGCACTTCCCATACAGCCTTTACCACGAACCAAAACTCGTCCAAATATTCATTTCCTACTCATTTGAACACCAACAAATTTATCGTGCTCACCATATTGAACTACAATGGTGGCAGAGGTGGTGTGGGCAAAGACAGGGGTGAAGATGGTGAAACTGGTGGTGGTGTAGGTGGGGGTGGTATGCACGGAATTCACTGCTTTATCAAAATGATCGCACTTCTTGGTGAAACTTTTGCAAGCTCTTCCTCGCTTTCCCATGGAGGTGAAATTAAGGGGCTAGTTTCTAGTTTTGTGCTACCTTCGTTGTTGTAGATCCTCCCACTTCGCATAGCCCCAAACATCAATTTATTTGCATAACCCTCTTTTCACACAATAGCATCTTAATCCAAGTGTTCAAAGATTTAACATACATACCTCATGGTCCTTTAAGAAAATTTCATTCTGCCTCACTATAGCTGACTGAAGTATCTACCACAAATTTAGTGATAAACCATCTTATAATTTGATCGAGCCAATGGTCCATAGCATGCACGATCTTATCTTCCAATGCTTCTAGGCTGTGCACCAACTCCAGATTCCACACAATGGGTTTGTCGATCCTACAACTTCCTTGACTATCTGCTAGCTTCACGATCCACTCGTACATCTTAGAGGGGAAGGATGCAAAGAATATTTCATGGATTTCCGTATATAAGTAGTATTCTAATCACTCTTCCTTTGATAACCATGGATTCTTGTTTTCCTGCACTGTGAACGCGTGAATCTTTCTGTCCAACCACTCTTCAATTTCTTTCTTTGTCAGATTCCAGTGACATGAAATCAGACATCTCTTATGCAGATCCCTGTCCCGATAATAGAACCATTTGTTGGCTATTGGGGCCTGACCCAGGTTCAGAGTTAAGTTAGCCAAACATATCCCAATACTACTAGCCCTTTCAGCAACAGTCTATGGAGAGTGGATTGAGGTCTCACCTGAAGTAGTATGGGAGGGTGCTAGAACTAGGTTTCTACACCCTAAAGATGTCAAATGAGTTCAAGTGGTTTGCGGTTCGACCCTGCGCGCACGTCACTACACGCACTTTCCCGTACCTTGCAACCTGAAATACTGCCTTCATGTAGCCCTACTCAAGGGCTAAACATTGTTATTACCCAAGTCCTTACTAGTATTCCAATGTTAGTTGATTATTTTAGCCTACTTGTGTACTTTAAGTTATACTTAACAACATAAATCATTCATATAGGTGCACGCAATAAACAAACAAGATCTTTGAAAATTATATCAAACATGCATTAACCCAAGAAAAAATACACAAATTGATAAAAATATTCTCTTTATTAATTCCTTCCTCGGTTATAGACTCGAATCCACCCTGCGCACTCAGCTGCAGGGGTCCATGCACTCAACTGCAGACTATTAGTCCTCTACACACTCAGCTGCAGAGCTTTCTACTCTATGACCCAAAGAAACACTTTCCCTTGCAACTCAATCCCTTAGACTTGCTATTCTACTCTTCTTAGAGCCTCACTCTATTTATACAGTCCCATGGTCTGTGAACCATGGGTAGGTCTATCTAGCTGACATTACATTACAAAACTAGGGTGGGCAACCATGTGACTCTATCATAAATTTTACACTCCGCGCCCGCAATTCACGGAGTCATCACAACAACATTGGGTCAAAACTTGGGCTTTGAGCCCCAAAAAATGCCTTGGGGTGGATTCCATGCCCAACAACCATATTTCAGAGGGCAGTCCTAAGTATCTTTGCTGAGCTAGTCCATGATGCGGTGGCAATTTATATGGATGACTTTACACCTTATGGGTGTGATTTCCAAGAGGGTCTCTCCAACTTGGGTAAGGAAATGAACATATGCATTGAAGTGAACCTATCCCTTAGTCCTGAAGAATGTGAGTTCTTGATGACTGCAAGGACTATTCTAGGTCACTCAATATCCCAGAAAGGACTACAACTAGACCAAAATAAGATAGCCATCATCAAAAGGGTCCCAACTGCGCAAAAACAGAGAGATGTCAAAATTTTTCTAGCTTTATCCGAATACTATAGGAGATTTATAAAAAACTTTAGCAAGTTAGCTTCTCCCTTATTTGGGTTATTGGCCAAGGACTTGGAATTTTTATGGTCAAAAATTTGTCAAGAAGCCTTGGACACCCTAAAGGACAAGTTCACTACTGCACCTATTCTCTGAGGCCCAAATTGGGCTCTTCCTTTCCATGTACATGTCGATGCTTATCACAAAGAAATAAGAGTAGCTCTAGGCCAACTAGATGATAATCTACCTTATGTCATTTACTTCATCAGTAAGAATCTATAAAAAGTAGAGTTGAACTACATAGTGACTGAAAAAGAGCTCCTAGATGTTGTGCATTCATTAAATAAATTTAGACATTGCATTACTGGTTACCAGACATTTGTACATAGTGACCATGTTGCAATTAAATACTTGGTGAATAAACCTGATGTAAATGCCTGGATTATTAGATTGTTACTTTTATTGTAACATATTGATTTAACTATTATTTATAAGCCTAGCTAGGAGAATTTTGTTGCATATTTTTTTATCTAGATTGACTTTACCTACAGGGGAGGAAGGAATGGTTGATGATTAGTTACCATATGAACACTTATTCTCCATTTCAATTCTCTCTCCATGGGTTATTGACATAGAAAATTACTTGGTGTCTCCATAGTTTCCACTAAATTTTCCCTCCATGGAAAAGAGAAAGATTGTAAGGAAGAGCGTCCCATTCACTTGGATTGGCGACAACCTCTTCAAACTAGGCCTGGATCAAATTCTCAGAAGATGTGTTAGGGAGGAGGAAGTCTTTGACATCCTTCTGACCTGTCATGATGGGCCTTGTGGAGGTCACTTTGCAGCCAAAAAAACAACATTCAAAGTACTGCAATCTGGTTATTACTGGCCCACTCTTCACCAAGATGTGAGGAGGTATACTAGTCAGTGTGATCGATGCCAAGGGATGGGGAAACCTACCCCAAGGGATGAAATGCCTCTACAACCTCAATTGACTTTCGAGCCATTTTACAAGTGGGGCATGGATTTAATTGAACCCATTGACCCTCCATCTAGGAAAAAGTAGTACATCATTATGTGCACTAACTATTTAACCAAGTTGGCTAAAACCAAGGCCATCAAAGCAGCAGTAGAAGAAAAAGTGGCTAAATTCTTAAGGGAAAATGTATTTTATAAGTTTGGGTACCCTAGAGAATTGGCCACTAATCAAGGTAGTCAATTTACATTTCACACGATTGAAAATTTGTTAAGCCAACACAAGGTCAATCATAGAACATCCACTCCTTACAACCCGCATGCTAATGGGAAAGTGGAGGTAACCAATAGAGCACTGGAAGGCATTCTAACCAAGGTGATTAGCAGCAGAAAAAGGATTGGGTAGATAGATTAGTTGAGGCCACTTGGGCCTACAATACCACCTAGAAGATTCCCATTGGGTTCACTCCTTATGAGCTGGTCTATGGGAAGAAAGCCCTATTGTCCATTGAATTTGAATACAACACCTTAAGAATGGAAGCACAACTGGATCTAGATCTCACTAGGGCAAAACAAGAAATATTTCTCTAGCTGAATGGGTTAGATGAATTTAGAATGCAGACCCTCCTGCACATAGAGGTGACTCAAGTTCAAAGGAAAATTTGGCATGATAGGAATATAAAGGATAATAAGTTTCAAGAAGGTGATTGGGCTTTGTTGTATGATTCCAGGCACAAGGATTTTAAAGGCAAGTTAAGCACTATATGGTTAGGGCCTTATGCCATAGAAAAATGTCATGATAATGGTTCAATATAGATAAGAACCACTGATGTAGAGGCTATCCCTTTACTTGTCAATGGGTATAGATTGAAGGTCTACAAGAAGCCATTTTCAAAGAAATAATTCATCAATTGCATCAAAAATATAGTGATGGTGGTGGAGAAAGTCTCATCTTCCACCCCATCAAGTCCTTGACAAGAAAAGAAGAGAAAAGAAAAAGAAAAAAAGAAGAAAAAAATAAAGAGACTCAGGTGAAAACCTTCATGAGGCACTTGAGTCCTAATGTTGGGTTGAAAACCTCTTGAGGCGGCCCAATGGTGTTGAAAAAAAATATATATAAATATCTTTGGGTGAAAACCTCTTTTTAGGCACCCAGGGAAGGAAACTAGGATGAAAACCTCCTTGGAGGTACACTAGTTGTTTTCTAAAAAAAGAAAAAAGAGAGAAAAGCTAAAAAAAAAAAATTGGAAATGTTGTTTACAGGTTAGAAAAAGGAGAATAGCTCAGCTTGAGAGGAATAGAAAGACCTACAAAATCCATATGTCAATCCATCCATCTCATATTCTTCATTATTTCATCCATTCTTCCATTTATGAACTCCTCCAGCTCAGTTTACACAGGCTTTGTGTTTTCTACGGAATTCCCTGTAATCCTATAGGTTTCCCTGTAAACCTATAAGAGTTTCCTATAAGAATTACAGTGGCCTTGAAATCCCAAGAAAAGTGATCTTAGAGAAAGGGGATGATAAGCCTGTGTTTGAAAAGAAAAAACATTCACTCTACCACATCATTGCCATGCCTTCTATCACCATGTTACACCTGCATCCATCCAATAAGTCAATTCAACAAAAAAAAAGTATATATATACAACTAAAAAAAAAAAATTAGAAGAGGGAGAGGAGGAGGACAGTGGGACAATGGCTAAAGACCACAACTCTCACCAACCATTCACTACAATCCTTCTCTACTCATGTCAACAACCCTCATGCTCTAGAGTTGAAAACAAGTATGAAAGTTTAGGGGAGAGGTAGCTGCAGGACATCCTATAGGTTTCCTGTAGGAAATCCTGTAGCACCCTATCCCACAAAGGAAACTTCCCAAGGTCGCATCCATCTTAAACACAAATATTCCAAGTTTTAGGAAGCTCCTCCAGAGGTCAATAGCAGTAGCAAGATCACTAGCATCACTCTCCATCACATCAAAAGAAACAAGCATCAAAAGAGGCCAATACAAAGAAGGATATGCAGCAAATACATGACATAGAGACATCATTCTCCATGATGCATCACCATAAAATCATCTTACCCATAGGTAATTCATCTTGCTCATGCTCTCTCGTTAGTACGATATGATAAAAACTTTAGGATTATGTAAGAGTTGGTTTTATAAGCAAAGGTGGCCAGTTAACATGGCCACCTTCAGCTAGTCGACATGGAGAAAAAAGTTAGACCACTCCACACGTGGAAACAATCAAATCAGAAGAAAAAGGAGATAAGGAAAAAAATGGTTAAGTTACGGAGGAACGAAGTGGGAGATGATTACGACGTAAGGTGTAATGATGGACTGATAGTGGGACCAACGGTCTAAAAGGAGTTGCTTGTACTTAGACAACCAACCACCATCCCACATGATCATCCATATAAGGAAATAAAACATTGATTCCTATGCAAAGAGAGAATTAGCAATCTCGAGAATTTATCGAAAATAGGTTTCTCTCAGCCTTCTTGAAGCAGCACCTATAGGAGACAATTAACATTTTGCAGCGCAGGAGACCTACATGATCCTACAGGAAAACCTGTAGGATACAGAGCAGCCAATCTACATGATTATCAGTGGGCACTAAAGGGAGGAGAAATCAAAGGTTATCCTCAACAGAATGTAACAAGTAAGTTAGGAGCTATACCTTCCATGTTTTCCAGTTAGAAAGAAGAAAAATCCTCATTTTATTTAGGAAATTGTAGTCTAGGAGAAATGTATTGCAGAGTTAACACTCCAACCTCTCTCACCCACCAAAACTCTTGAATTATATCCATCCAATCCTCCACAATTACCAGGGAAAGATGACAAGAGGTTTTAACAAGAGAGAACCCACAAACACAGTAAAGATCCACCATCATCCTCCTGTAGTAGAAATTTTCACAAGGCACGAATGGATGGAGTTCTTTGAGAGGATGAGAGGATACAATGATGAGGTGGCCAAAGAATTTGATCTCTTACTCATACCCCTCATTAGGACCCTCAAATCCTAGATAATTTCTTTGTTATTTCCAACCAGCAACATATCATCCACATATAAGACCAAATAAATAACATGGCCACTAATTAATTTAAAATACACACAATGATCTTCTTTTCTTCCGGTGAAGCCAAGTCCCCATATAAATGTATTAAATTTCTGGTACCACATCCTTGGTGACTGTTTTAACCCATACAAAGACTTTTTTAACTTTCATACCAGTTCTTTCTTACCCTTCAACGCAAAGCCTTCAGGTTGCTTCATGTAGATCTCTTCTTCCAAATCCCCATGAAGAAATGTTGTCTTCACATCCATCTATTCTACCTCAAAATCAAAATCAACAACAAGAGATAAAAGTAATCTAATAGAAGCTACCTTGACAACAAGAGAAAAAATATTACCAAAATCAATTCCTAACACCTGGGAATAACTTTTTGCTACCAACCAAGCTTTGTATTTCTCCACCTTTCCTTCTGAATTTGTCTTCTTCTTGAACATCCATTTTCTGCCAATGGGTTTCCTTCTAGCCGACAAATCCACTGGATCTGAAGCCTCATTTTTGTACAAAGATGCCATTTCATCAACCATGGCCTCTTTCATAGTTTTCCATCCTATGAATCTATTTCTTCCTTCACAGTTCTGGTATCATCATCAGTAATAGATAAAGAAAAATTTGTACAAAAATCAGATGGACTATACCTTTCTGGCAGCCTTCTTTCTCAAATTGATCTTCTCACAACCGGAGTTTGTGGCTCTTCATCTTTTGATTCCTCTTCTATTGTAGAGTCTGATTCTTCCTCCTTAAGCTCAAACTCTATCTTCTCAGGTTCCTTTGGTTGGACTTCATGTTTAATAACTTATTTCACCTCTTTGAACACCACATTTCAGCTGTACACAACCTTCCTTGTTACTGGGTTCCAAATCTTATAACCCTTTAAACCATCCTTATACCCAATAAAGATGCACTTTTCAGATTTACTATCCAACTTTGTTCTTTTTTCATTTGGAAAATGTACATATGCATCACATCCAAATACCCTCACATGTGCAAGAGAAGGTTTCTTACCAGTTCATACCTCCTGTGGAGTCTTATCCTCCAACGCTAATGAAGGTGATCTGTTGACCAGGTAACATGCAGTCTCCACCCCCTTTGCCTAAAATTCATGTCCTAACCTGAAACCATTGAGCATGCTTCTTTCCCTTTCCAGATTGTCTTGTTCATTCTTTCTACAACTCCATTTTGTTGAGGTGTGTATGGAGTAGTCTTCTATCATGTTATACCACACTTCTTACAAAGCTCTTCAAATTCCTTCTTGCAAAACTCTCCACCATTATCTATCCTCAACACCTTTATCTTCTTCTCTGTCTGGTTTTCCACCAGAACCTTAAATTCTGTAAACCTGTCAAAGACTTCAGATTTCTTCTTGAGGAAATATATCCATGTATTTCTTGAGAAGTCATCTATACATGATACATAGTACATAGATTTACCCAGTGATGGAACCTTCACAGGTCCAAACACATCACTATGCACAAACTCTAATATCTGTTTCGC
The DNA here is from genome assembly GCA_000404065.3 of Pinus taeda. Taxonomy (NCBI): domain Eukaryota; kingdom Viridiplantae; phylum Streptophyta; class Pinopsida; order Pinales; family Pinaceae; genus Pinus; species Pinus taeda. Next base: position 8,398 of record APFE030550305.1, on the reverse strand, counting down.
CCTCTTACCACTAGAGGGGAAACTCACCCAATTCTACTTCCCATATACACAATTTTCATAGAAATAAAAATCCAGAGAGTTATTAGTCATACCTTCTACCATACGTTTACCATAAAGTATTCGAAGGCCCATATCTCCAATATGTCCAAGCCTTTGATTCCATAGCATGGTATTTTCTCCAAAGACCACTAGATTTTCTACTTCACTTTCAAGAACCACATAACTGTTGCACCCATCAATAATAGTGCTACCTTGAAGCTTGTACATAATTCCAATCTGAACTCCCCACATCAATAACAGTGCTCCCTGAACCATCTTGTAGGTATCTTTCTCGAACACTATTTTTACACCTGCATCATCTAACTTGCTTACAGAAATCATATTTTTGGCCAATGAAGGAATATGCAGAAAAACCAGAAGTGTTCCAATCTTCCACCTCGCAACTTCAACCTTAATTTTTCATGACCAACAATTCTAGCCTTCCTATCATCTCCTAAGAAGACATCACCACCATCATATTTCTCATACTCTTAGAACCACTCTCTATGGGGAGTGAAGTGAAAGGATGCACCTAAGTTAATCAACCATGCCTCATGATCTACATGTGTACTTGAAGAAGAAGCCAAGTACACATCCCCACCATCATCTTATGTGGTTTTCACCTCTACAGAAGGAGCATCATCAGATCCCTTTCCTTTCTCAGGAGCTTTAGATTTACAGTCTCTTTTGTAGTGCCCTTCCTTTCCGCATTTCTAGCATGCCTTTACAAGTTTTATAGGTCTCCCTCTAGATTTAGATCTCCCATTCGACGAATTATTTCTATTTTAGTTCTGGGACTGTCTTCATACAAAAAAGGCATCAAGATTCTGGCTCTCCTTATTTTTCCATCTCATCTCATCCGTCAGTAAGGATGAGACTATTTCGTCAAACTCCAAGGAAATTTCATTTCTACCTATTTGAATAACTAGATTATCCCATGAATCTGGTAGAGAACACAACAAACTAATGCACTTATCTTCATCTGAAATTTTAATATCAACGGACAATAAATGGCTTCCCACAGTATTAAATGTGTTCAAATTCTATGTCACCAAGTCTACATCTTTCATCCTCGAGTTATACAACTTTTTTCGTAGGAACAATTTATTCACCAGAGACTTAGATTGGTATAAAATCCCTAACTTGTCCCACAAAGCCTTCATTGTAGCTTCCCGTGATACATTCAGCAATACTGAATTTGAGACACACAATCGTGTTATGCTCTTTTCCTTTCAATCCAACTTCTTCCATTCTTCATCGGACACTCCTGTTGGTTTAGTACATGGTTCTACTGCGGTCCACTTATCTTATCCAGCAACAGATCCTCCATCTTGAGTTTCCACAACTCAAAACTCTAACCATAAAAAATCTTGATCTCTATCTTTCCACTGCTCGCCATCTTCTTTCACCACCAAAATCGATCCTACAGATCTCCCACTGAACAGGATCTAACACAGGCCTGAGAAAAATCCCTCAGTAACAAAGGTGTCCCCTTAAAGCCAAAATATCTTTGATACCAAATGTAAGTTTTAACCCCGCACATAAATTACCTGCATACAAATTCTAAAAATAGATAATAAACAATGGCGAGAGCATAACACATAAAACAAATATACACAGAGATTTTCCCCTGGATCCCAAAATTGGGACTACCAGATTGATTTTTCATTATGTTCCTTTCAATGTTATAATACATATATAAACATTTCAAAGCATCCATAAACCCCAATCCATTAACCCTGGATTAGAACATAACCTTAACTCCCTTGACTAGATCTACAAAATACCATGGATGGAAAACCATCGCACCCAAAACCATGTGCAAAAACCATGCACAAAACCATAGGTAAGTTTTCCCACCTAATATAGGGTCCAAAAAAAATTTTCTCGGGCCTTTGCCGCAGAACCCATAGAGGTGGGATACCACTTCCCTCACACCCCTTGTGACCCCCCCGCTACACATCGGTGCAACGAAGGGGCGGCGCCACCACCCTTCTAACCCCCTAGTTTAACTAGTGGGGCTAGTCACGGAAAGAATATAACACAAGCCAACACATTCAATGATAGACATGAACATAAAAGTGCAGGAGGGAAAACATCAACAACTATTCATCATGGGTTGATCAAACTCATCCTAGAAGATTCTCCACAAAACCTAAGACTCCCTATTACATGGATAACCTTCAAAGGCATGCAGGTAGGAGGGGTAATCCAAGCTCTTGAATATGACAAAAGCTCCATTTCTAGTGAGATGGAAGAAGAAACAAAAGAAGAAAATGAAGAGAAAATAGAAGAAGAAAATGAAAAGAAAATAGAAGAAGAAAATGAAGAGGAAACATAAGAGGGAAAAGAGGAAGAAAAGGAAGAGGATAATGAAGAAGAGATAGATGAAGAAACAAAAGAGGAGACAAATGAGTAGAGTGAGGAACTAGAGGAAGAAAAGAAAGAGAAAGATAAAAATGAGAAGGAGAATGGAAAAGAGGAAACATAATAGAAGGAAGAACAAAGGCCTACAGTTCAAGGCAAAGAAGGGGAAGAATCACCAAGGGTATCTCCACAACCCACTAAGAAAGATGCAGTAGCTGCTCTTACTTCCCTAAGTACACCTATCAAGTCAAAAGGGAAGACGCAAAGACAAATCCCATTGTACTTCATAACAAGAAAGAGCACAAGGATTAGGTAGGGAAGACCTAAAACCCTCACCAAAACACCTATTGTTATTGAAGACTCACCAAAGTAGTAAGAAATGACACCTCCTCTAGAGAAAAATCAAGGAGACAGATCATCACAATAAACCTCTCCCAAATCTCCCATCACTTATGTTAGGAGGCCTGTCATAAGGTTAGCCTCATCAAAGGGAAAATGTCTCCTACAGGAGACACAGGTAGACCTACAGGAAGCAGATGTCATCCTACGAGAAACCCTGTCAAACCTACACGATGTACAGAAAAAGGACCAAGAAGGTATCACTCCACAAGAAATGTTAGGTCCCTATTCTACTAGTGTAACCCCTTATTTTTATTAGTGCAACCCCCTTATTATATTTTTGTGCCCATTAAGTACCCATATTGTTATTATTGTGCCCCATAGAAGCCCACTATTGTTATTGTTGTGCCCTTATATTATTATTGTTATGTCGACTCGGATTACATTATGACCCCTTAGACTCCTATATATAGAAATGAGGTCTTGTCATTTGTATCATCCAAGAATTGTTCATTTCTTTAATGTAAAGGAGTTTTCCCTCTCGAAGAGGCTTATTTTGAAGGTGTTTATCTATCTTTTCTATCTTTTTGTGAGTTTGCTTCATAACATTTGGTATCAGAGCTTTCGATTATAAGGTTTTGCTGCTCCAAATATGTCTTCGTGGAATTTTCACTATAATCTTTTTCTGTGATGTTTCAGAAGATAAAAAAAACCCATTTGAGCTAAAAACATGGTGAAGCTTCAGGCTGAATTCTAGATCTTGTTTCAGTATATGTTCGGAGATACAGTCCAAGACATTTAGGGTTTCTGCAGGCTCCCGAATTACATCCCAAACAAGTGACCTTGGGAAAATCGTCATAAATTTCTCTCAGAACATCAGATTGAAATTTCGTCAGAAGTTACAGAAAAAAGACGGAATGTAGTTTTTGTTGTATTGGTTTCAGGTCCTAAGGTTAAAACAATGATACGTGTCACTTCGTATGAGTTCGCTCTACTAAACCAGTCTATAATCAGGTCATTGTGGGAGATTTGACATAACTCTTCCTTGCAGAATCCAAGAATTATTCATTTGTGTAATGTAAAGTAGGTTTCCCCCTCGAGGTATTTCCAAAACAATTCTCTTTATTGATGTTCAGATCTCCTTTATAGACTCTGACTACCCTGCGTACATAGCTGCGGGGGTCCGCGCACTCAGCTACGGACTTCTACCCTAGGCCTTTGCGCACTCAGTTATAGAGCCTCCTTCCTATGCTAAGACTCTTTGCTCTTAGAGCTCACAGACCCATTACATTCATCAACATCAACCATGAACTAAGACTCCCTTAGAATCCTCTAAGATTTCCCTTTTTATACAATCCCATGGTCTACAGTCCAAGGGTGGATCTCATAAAGCTGACACAAGTTACATAAAATAAGGGTGAAGAACCTTGATGACTCTTTACATCCTCGCGCTCCACAACCACAAAATGTGCAGACTTTACATTATTTATACAAAACATGGGCCTTTAGCCCAAAAAATTAAGCTTTTAACCCAAAATTGACCATATGGGACCCGTTCCCAATGACCCCCCAACACAAATATGGTGACTCGCCCCCGAGTCACTCTACTCGCACAGAGATCTTGTCGTGAAGACCTTCTAGCTCCACCTGTACCACTGCAATCTTAGCAGTACACTGCGTTGTCGCCTGCTTAGCTTGCTCGACTAGCTGCTCCATCGATGGTCCTATGCTATCTGCTTATATTTTCCACTGCGTTCCCTGCAGACTAGCGAATTTTCCTTCAATGGAGGTTGTGAGCACATAGGCTTCCTCTAGCTAAGGCCCCAACCTGACCTTTAGTACTGCCTGCTTGCGTTGTGTTGCATCCACTAATTCCTTTAGTGCCTTCTCTTTCTACAGCTTTGCCAGCCTCTGTGTGATGGCAACGGTGCGCGCCGTCACTTTGACCTCATCATACTTCTACTGCAGTTCCCTTGCTTCTATTTCTAGCCACTTTACATTGGGATCTTCTTACAAGCTAGTAACTATTTCGAGCGACTGCTCGAAGAGCGAAGTGCACTCCTTCACTGCGGCAGCTGCATCATTTATAGCTGCCTCACGCTTGTCTCTGACTTCCAGTGGAGTTGAAGGCTAGGCCCTCATCTCAAGCTCCATGATCTTAAGGTTCAACTCAAACTGAACCTTAGCTAGCTCCATCCTTGCGCCATGCACACCTGTAGCAAGCTTCTGAATTCTTGCATTGATTGGCACATCCTCTGGGATATTCAGCTCTGGAATGGTTTTACAGGCCTCAGCTACCACATCTGTGGTGCGCTCATTCTTCTTTGCGATTTTCTTAAGGAGATCAAGCGCGAAAGTATTTTCTATGAACATCTGGGTGTTGTTGACCTTCTTCTCGTTGATCACATTCAGTGCACATTGCTCTCTAGCTTGAAGTTTCGTGATCACACCGTCTTGCAAGGTGTAAAGGAGTTCACTTGGTAGCACGACCAAGTTCAACCCAACCTTCTTGAGGGCACTGACAGTGGCCTTGTCAGCTTCCACTTCTTTAGTTAATGCTCCATCCAGTAGCACGACAACTTGGGGATCTAAGGAGTGGACCAGCTCCGCTGCATTGTAGGTCCCAGTTGCCAAGCTAGTTGATGCCACACTGCACTGTCCCACACTGGTCTACAGTTGAGTGGCCTAGATCTACAGCTCACGCAGACCCATCTGAGTGGCAACCAAGGCTTGCTTCTACTGCTGCTCAAACTATTGTAGCAGTTTCGTAGTCGTGTCCCTTATTGTGTCCCCGATATTGTTCATATCACCTTCAGTCAAAGTGATCGTGTCAAGTGATGATTTGGTGGCCTTGGAATTCTTCCATGGCCCTACTTTTTCCTGCTCCCTAGTGGGATTAACTCGGAATGGAGTACTCTCTAGGTCTGCACCTCCCTGTCCTAAATTCTGCTCATCTTCCTCCATCTGAGGTGAAGGAGACTTCTGACTTTTGTAAGATTCGCAGTCTTCCTCTTCTTCTTCCTCCTCTTCGGCCTACTTCTTAGCAGCATGCTCTGCCTTAGATTTTTCTTCATCTTCATTTTTCCTTCTGTCGGCCAACTGCTGCATCTTCAGTTAGGACTCTTCCTTCTTCTACTTTGCGATGGCCATACTAGACCCATTTGACAAGTATGATGCCATGTGCCACTCTGATGGCCGACTCTCTAGGACCATTGCGATTGCATTGTCCATTGCCAATTATGGAGGATCATACCATTTTTGATCAGGATCCTTCTGCACCCAAATGGAGACACAATGGAAGTTTGATTTGAACTCCACATATCCTGACAAATGGTCAAAGATAGTTGGGGATAGCCTCAGCTTGTGTTTGATCACAGCATGGATGCTTGCCTCCATCAGCACCCAAAATATTTTCACATCCCTGACCTTCACACCGTCCTTGGTGGCCTAGAGCAAAGTAAACTTCACTACTTCTGGTAGATCTGATGCAACCAGAGGAAACTGGTTGTCCTCTAGTAATTCCCATGTAAGTAGCACAATTGAGAGTAATAGCTAGGCGTAATGGAAGGCCTTACTATCGTCTTGTGCTTCTCTGCAGTTCGCGAGAAATTCCTTGTAGAGGTAGCTCGCCTAATTAAATTGTACGCCCTCCATGCATTACGCCGCTAATGACACAATAGGTGTCAGTACTTCATCTGCACGACACTTCCTCATGATTTTCCCAGTCAAAATCTAGGTGGCAACCTTAACCGCAGGGTCAATTATGCTGGGAATTGAGTACCCTCCTGGTTTCTTGTTGAGCTTTAATTTGTCCTTCATTCTTATGGCGAGGTCGTGCTTGTCTGTCTTTCCTCCAAATGCCATGGCTGGATTCAACCTTGAATGTGGTAACGATGTGACCCTATGGATCAACATATCTGTGATGCATATCTGTTCTCCTAACCACAGGCACCCATTGTGCACTAAGCATAGCAACTGCTTGATCACCATCAGGGTTATGGGAGCATGGTGGTAATAAGGCACCCATAGCAAGTTTAACAGCCCTGCCTTGTCTACCCCCTTTATCCACCGTTGCGGCTCTAGCACGCTGACACCAGAACCCTTATAAAACACACGGGTCATAAAGGTTCAATCGCCATGTGGGGGGATCACTCTATTTCTGCCAAGTCCCAATCCTCCAACTTAAGACTGGGAATGCACACTAAGTGCGGCTCTTCAAACATGATTTGGTTGTGCAACAATGTGGTATTTAGCATCCAGGTCCTTTGGGACCTTCACCTTACCTTGGCAAGGAGGGATGTACTCGAGCAGCTTTGAGAGAGGGTCTACACCCTCTATGTCAATGTCTTTTGCACCCATATCCACATCTTCGGTGTCCTCCTCAGATTCTAAATCTACCACCTTGCCTTTCTCCTGCGCAGTGGTCTTTTCCTTCTTCTGGTGTTTCCTTGGTGATTCACACACTGGCTATGTTGCTTTCTTCTTATCCTTCTTTGTCTTAGGCCCCTCTTTGGGTAGCGTAGGTGTCGACCTAGGCGACCTCTATAGAAAGTCTATGTAGGTAACCTGATAATGCAATATAAATCAAAGAAGAATACTATAACCTACTTCTACTATCAATTTTCCAAAGCTTAAAGATCGAGCTAAACAATATAACCAAAAGAAGAAGAATCAATGGCACAATACACATGAAAATACTTTGGTGAAAGCCTCAACTAAAAACCCCACACTATTGTATTATCATACATGGTGGAAATACATAGGAATTATATAAAGCCTTAGCTCTCACATCTAGCCAGCTCTTAATACAATCCTCACAGATACTCACAGGCAATCTTGGGTTCTCTCCAACCCTCCTATTTGCCCTCCAAGCTCCTATTTCCTTGCACTATTCCTTGTGGATAATTAGCCTATGGAAAACCAAGCCTTTAAAACTGCGCAATCCTCAAGGATAAATCCTTGATTGCATGCATGAGTTTTCTCCATGAGAAAACACATGCAATTGATAGTACACTGTCTTTAAACATTAATCTCAACTCGGTCTTTCTCAGAATAGACATGCACGAGTTTCTGATGAGGGAATCTTCAACTCACTGGAGTAGCACTATTTGAGTGCATTAATGCATCAAATGACTGTTAACTCACTATTAGTTCCTCAAACAGTTTGGAACTAATTTAATTGGACTTAACTCAGTAAAGTGAGTTAATTAATTACAACTCAAATATAACTCAATCTTATCTCCTTAATTTAAGGGATAACTCTTGCATGACTTTAAAAGACTTCTACCTTGAATTTATCCAACTAATTAATTTACAAGAAATTAAATAATTATTTCCATTTCATAGGAGTAGTAAAAACATGACCCGATTTTGAAAAGTTTTCATAGGAGTAGTAAAAACGTGACCCGATTTTGAAAAGTGGTGATGCAAAAGACACTTCTTTTTTTTCGAAGCATATTTTGACACTTTAAATTTTCTTATGCATCAAATATAAATATTTGTTTTTAAATGTTAGTGATTTTCATATTGAATTTTAAACGTGTAGATGCAACGTGTTGATGCAGCATACCTTGTTTTTAGAGGACTTATTTTTCACTTTAAAATTTATTATGTCCAATTTTTTTTTAATTATGTCCAATTTTTTTTTAATTAT
>APFE030550295.1:0-13608 GCA_000404065.3 Pinus taeda | reverse complement strand
CACATTCGCGCACTTTGCCGGCGACTTCAACAATTTTTTTTCAAAAAGCCATAACTTCTTCATCCGGAAGCCTTTTTCAGAGCCATTTTTTTAAAACAGCCTAATTTTTCGAGATCTATCCATTGGAACACTTACTTTCAGCATCTTCAGCTTCAGTTTTTTTTTAAATGGAAAGTCCATGCCAAGTCATTCTTGACAACACTAACTATTTCCAATGGGTATCCTACATGGAAGATTTACTTAGAAGTAAAGGTCTCTACAGAATAGCCACGGGCCAAGAGAAGAAACCAAAAGATGAAGACAAGGTTGCAAAATGGGAAAATAGACAAGATCAAGCACGTGGTTTGATAGGGATGTCTATTTCTCCTGATCTTAGATTCCATATTGCAGAACTTGATACTCCTCATGAAGCATTGGAACAAATCACTAAAGTTTTTGGGATTGAAAATGAAATTAGAGCCGATCAACTTGAAAATGAGTTGCTTACATTGGATCCTAATAATTTTTCTTGCATTGAAGATTTCTTGTCCAAATTCAAGACCCTTAGATATCTCTTGGAAGGTGTTAAGGTTAAAAAAGAAGATAGTAACCTTATTTATTCCATCCTTACTAAGTTGGGACCAGCCTACTCTGTATTTGTTTCCACCTTCCATTCTACAAGGGAAGCTTTCATTTGTCAAGGAAATGACTACAAGGCCCCTTCCTTTGACTCTTTTTGTGATTCTTTAATAAGAGAACAAGAAAAACTCTTACACCTTGGTCTTCTTAATCTTGGAAACTCTTCCAAGAAAGCGTTAGCCGCCCAGCAGCAACCAAATTTAAAGAATCCTAAGAAGTCATATCCTAAAAAGAATGGTCCTAAACCAAACAAGGGTCCTAAGCAAACTCAGTCTCAAAATGAAAGATCATTTAAGCAAAATGATAAGACCAATAAAAACAAATGGAAGAAGACTGATCGCCATTGTAACTTTTGTAATCGAGATGGCCACTTAGAATCTAAATGTTTTAAGAAGATGGAAGCCTGGGAAGCCGCAATGAAGAAACATAACATCCATGTGGAGCATTCTTCTACTTCAACTTCAACTTCATCTTCAGGAATGGCACTTTCTGCATGTCGTTGTCAATCATCTCAGTCTGGTTATGCATTAAATGTATCTTCTTCTTCTCATTCTCATGAGTGGCTCATTGATTCTGGAGCCTCTTATCACATGGCCAAAAACAAAGCCATGTTTTCTTCTTTACATGATTGTAACACCAAAAATATATATGTTGGTGATGATAGATCTCTTAATGTTGTAGGGACTGGAACTGTTCATCTAGACAATGGTCAGTTTAATGATGTATTATGTGTTCCAACCTTATCCAGCAACCTTCTATCTGTATATCAGATAACTCATTCAGGTGAAGGTAAAATTGTTGAATTTTCACCTCATGATGTTGTAATCAAGGATCTAAGAGATCCTAAACAGATTCTAGCTACTGGTATTGCTGATGATTCCACAAGGTTGTATAAGTTTCACAACTTTGGGTCATCAAATCTTCCCTCAGTATTTGTTGCTCATAATGATGAAGTGAGCAAACTTTGGCATGAGCGATTTGGTCACTTAAACTATCGCTCCCTTCAGCATCTATGTAAAGAAAATATGGTGACAGGTCTTCCTATGGTATCTTGCAGAGATGGTGTTTGTTCCGGATGTGTACTCGGAAAACATCATCGGGACAGTTTTGAAAAACGTGCCTCTTGGCACGCCTCAGCCCCTTTACAGCTTGTGCACAGTGATTTATGTGGTCCACTTCCTGTTGCTTCATTCTCTGGCTGCAAGTATTTCTTAACTTTCATTGATGATTTCTCCAGACGCACTTGGGTATACTTCTTAAAACTCAAGAGCGAAGTATTTAACACATTTTTGGCCTTCAAAGCCTTTGTTGAAAAACAATCTGGACATCAAATTCTTAAGCTAAGAACTGATAATGGTGGAGAATATGTTAAAAACACATTCATTAACTTTTGCACCGAAAATGGAATTCAAATGCAACATACTGTTCCATACACTCCACAACAAAATGGTGTAGCTGAAAGGAAAAATCGCACCTTAAGGGAAATGGCTAATTGTATGCTGCAATCTAAAGGACTCAGTCTTAGTTTTTGGGCCGAAGCAATTAATTGTGCAAATTATATAATAAATCGCACTCCTACTAAGGTTCTAAAGAATATCACTCCAGAAGAAGCTTGGAGTTCCATTAAACCAGATGTAAGTCACTTTCGTGTTTTTGGAAGTGAAGCATGGGCCCATATTCCAGATGAAAAGCATAAAGCTTTAGAACCTAAGAGTGAGAAATGTACTTTTGTTGGATATTTAGAAGATGTAAAAGGTTATAGACTTATTCCCTTTAAGTCCAAAAATGTTATCATTAGAAGAGATGTAAAATTTTATGAAAATAAATCAGCCTGCGAGCCTAGTTCGACGGATGTTCCACCTCTTCCTATCTCTTCTACTTTTGAAAACATTTCTTCTTCAGATGATGAAAGTGAGGATGAAAATCCTCCCCCACCTTCTCAGGATCCTCAAATTCCAAGATGGGTCCGTACTACTTGGGATGCAGCAGGTGATCTTGCCGGTGAGCCTACAGATCAGCGACGTACACGTTCTCAGTTTGAAAGAGCCTCTTCTTTACTGGCTCAAGCTCCAGTAAATCATGATCCTGACACTTTTGCAGAAGCTTCAGGCCATCCACATTGGGAAGTAGCTATGAATGAAGAATATCATTCGTTGTTGGCAAATGATACATGGGATCTTGTTCCTCTACCAAAGGGACGCAAACTTGTTAGATGTAAATGGGTTTACAGAACCAAGTATGGACCAGATGGGAAAGTTGATAAACATAAAGCTCGTCTTGTTGCTAAGGGCTTTTCACAGGTTGAAGGCATTGACTACACTGAAACCTTCTCCCCTGTTGCCAAAATGAACTCTATCCGCCTTGTTTTTTCCCTTGCTGCCTCTTTAAAATGGGAAGTCCATCAGATGGATGTTAAATCTGCCTTCTTGCATGGGGACTTGCATGAAGAAATCTATATGGACCAACCCATTGGCTTCATCCAAACAGACTCCAGCCTTGTATGTCGACTTAAGAAATCTCTTTATGGTCTCAAGCAAGCTCCTCGGGCTTGGTATGCCAAAATGGATAACTTTCTTTTAGAATCTGGTTTTTCTAGGTGTCATTCTGACAATACTGTCTACACCAAGACAGTGGGAAACTCTCTTATCATCCTTGTTCTTTATGTTGATGATCTTATTCTTACTGGTAGTGATCCCATCCTTATAAACCATGTGAAGTCCAGCCTTAAAAAGAAATTTGAAATGACAGACTTAGGACACTTACACTATTTTCTCGGTCTTCAAGTCTTGCAATCCAAGGAGGGTATTTCCCTTTCCCAGTCCAAGTATGCTTGTGATATTCTTCGTCATTTTCACATGGAAGAATGTAAGCCAGCCCCTTCTCCCTTTCAGTCTGGAGTCAAACTTTCAGTCTCTTGTACTTCTCCTGAAGTTGATGCTACCTTATACCGTCAACTTGTAGGAAAACTCTTGTATTTAACCCATACTCGTCTGACCTTTCCTTTGCTGTTGGCCTTGTTGCTTGTTTTATGAAAAACCCCCGTGAAAGTCATTGGAAAGCAGCTAAAAGAATACTTCGTTATGTTTGAGGTATAGTACAGTTTGGGATTCTTTACAGTGCCAAAGCAGCTCCTCTATTAGTTGGTTTCACTGATTCTGATTGGGCTGGTGACCCTGATGATCGGAAGTCTACTGCCGGTTATGTCTTCACTCTTGGTTCAGGACCTATTACATGGGCTTGTAGGAAACAGGCTGCCATTTCTCTTTCGTCAGCAGAAGCAGAGTATCGTGGTGCCGTGGAAGCTAGTAAGGAAGCCTTGTGGCTTCGTCAGATCCTATCAGAATTTGGCTTTGAGCAGCAGCATCCGACTACACTTTGGTGTGATAATCAATGTGCCATTCAGCTTTGCAAAGATCCAGTTCAGCATCAGCGCAGCAAACACATTGAACTTCACATGCACTTCATCAGAAAGCTCATTCATGACCATGTTCTTGAAGTGCAATATTGTTCAACAGATGATCAGGTTGCAGACATCTTCACAAAGGCTCTCACAGAGGCGAAGTTCACTAAACTTCGATATATGCTTGGAGTTCAGGAATTTGTCACTAAGGGGGGATAGGCTCTAGTGCCTCCTTCCTTCTCCTATTGTCTCATATTTGTAAATCCTTCAATCCTATCCCAAGTTGTTCTTAAGGGGGGATGTTAGGATATTCCGACACATAGGAATAGTTAAGTATAACTTGGTCTAGTATAGAGTTAGGTAAAGTGTGTTTCTTTACTATGTACATTTGTAACTTACATCCGACGGTCACCGACGGTCACGATATATAGTGATCCGACGGTTCATTCTCTCCTCGGTATTACCGACACTTGATCCGTGGCTTGACACCCGATTGGTCCATGAATTCTATTTTAAGCGCATGGAGGGTCATTTGTAGGTTAACCGTGCATGAGAGAAGCTTATGTAAATTTTCATTCTTTTATTAATAAATTGCCTGTAGTAGCCACGTTGGCGTAGGCCGTGCACTGTTTCCCTCTATGAGGGTTTTAACCACGTCAAAATACTGGTGTATTGATCTGTGATCTGTTTGTGAGCGATGTCTTTTTGGTGTTCTGTCTGAGGAACTTACCCTGTAAATTCCCACACTTATCGTGTGCCATACAATATCTTTATGAGCAGAATACATGCTAGCATCCATTGGGATGAGCATATAAGATATTTTTCCTTGTCGTTATCCTGTCTGATGTCATTTCAATAAACAGGGACCCACAAGTTGAAGTTGAATTTCTTGGTGCTAATGGAATTTAAATTCATTGGCATTGATCTTGTCATATGTCATGTCTGTTAACATGAAGTCATAAGTTGAAAGTATGAGAATCTAAATCTAATTAATTGAAACTTGTAACAACTCGCTCCCAATAGAATTCTCAAATCTAATCTCCTATCATTTTCGCATATTGTAGATTATTTGATTGATGTGGAATTTAATTTTCATTACTAGTCAAAATCATGTACATACTTTTATGACAAATCAATCACCCGAAGAAGCATCAATTAGTTAAAAAAACAATTGGAAGCCATTAGAATTCTTTATATTTCAAATACCAGACTAAATTAGATTTGGGCTTCTTAATGTATTTGAATTCTATTGTGTGTACTTATATAATATATTAATGTGAAACTTCATCTACTTCTAAACAAGGCGAGTGGTTACTAATAATATACATCGTCTTGAACTAGATTCAAAAGATTTGTAGGCTCCATGTTGTGATATATATCTGGTGCTTTAAGCAGAGATGGGTGTGATATTTACTCGGACAGATTTGAGCTGGATTCCAGTGCGTTTATTCATATTCTACGCGGGAACCATCCTATAAATAAAGGTTCATTCATAGCTTTCCATGTGGTTTCCCTCCTTGAAGAGATGTTGGGTTTTTAGTATATCTGGCCTCATTTCTCTACTAGAATTGTCAGGATTTTCTAGTTCAATAAGTTCATTTCTATTTTTTTGAAGCTCAACCATGACACTAAGTGTGATAGTTGCAATGATGATCATAATAGATTTAGAGGATGGAAAACTGAGTGAGCAAGGGGATATCAACAAGCCACTGATTCCATCTAAGGAGAAGATTGAAGGCATAAATAAGGAGAAGACCAAAGAAATAAAGAGTTTCACTAAGAGAAGCAATGGAGGGTCGATTGCAACTATGTTGTTCAACACATTTGTTGTTGTGATGGGCTCCTTGGAGTTTGGATATTGTGTAAGTACATTACTATTAGTGCAAGAACATAGTGTAATCTCATTTGGATATTATAATAGCACAAAATCATTTGAAAATTATAGTAGCACATACCTTCAAGGTGCAAATTTCAAGGTTGAGTGTCTCCAATTTTGATATTTCATACCCAAGTCTGATATGCCTCAAGATGAACAAACTAAGGTGAGCCACAACCTCAATCTTTGCAAAGGTGTTCATCACATCAGGATTCAGGCTTACATGGGTTGTGCTAGTTTTTATAATCAATGCACCCAATGCACAACTTCAATTCAATCCACAAATACAAACATAGTTGTTGATGGATCCCAAACTCCACTCATACTAAAGAGCACCAACATGGGGATTTACATAGGAATATCTAAAGTAGAAATTGATATTGCAGAAACCTAATGGTGAGAAATTAAGAAATAAGGTTGATGGTTTGAGGGTTTGAGGGTTAAGAGTAGAGCTTGGTAGTATGAATTTGTGTCGGGAGTTTGTTTGCTGAGAATAATGCATCTTCATATATTTAGAGGGGGGAATTATATTGAGTTAAAAGTTTCAAATGTATCACCCATTAACAGATACAGAGGTCATAGAGTTGAGGAGACAGAGGGCACCCATGACATTGGAGATTGTTTTATGAACTCTTATTGAGAAATTATGGGTTCATGTGATATGCCAAGGATGATATGGGAATACATTGTAATGCTTCTTGGTGCTCTGCAGGTGGGATTCTCTTCTCCCACTCAGTCTGCAATGATAGAATAACGTGGATTAAACTTGTCTTATGTGCCTTTTAATGACCCAAATCCCTTCATCTATTTTTTCAAATTTTAAGAAATGTTGTAAACTATATTGAATATTGTATTGTATGTCGACTTGGTAGCTAAGCTAGGTATAACCCATGAAATTGGTAGTTTACCATAGTCCCTACAACTTATTGAACATGTTAGGGTCCTGTAATATAGGTAATTAAAGTGTGTTTATCTAACTATTCATTCTTGGGGTTCTATTTGCAAGATTTACCCCATGAATTTACCATATATCATAGTCTAAATGGTCTTTGTACAAAAAGTCTCAAAGTTGGTAAAATCATTGTAAATATGGGTGTCACAAGAAGGTCTTGCAGTCTTCATTTCAATTGTAAGGTCCCTAAGGGGTCATCATTTAAATTTGAAGTCATAGATATCATGAGCCATTATGAAAATCAAAAGGGACATGTCATGAGAGGTTTGTTCATCATAGGTCAGTTAAGACGTCATTATCACTAGATTCAGTTAGAGTCATGTCAAAATAGGTGTAAAGGAAATTTTAGTACTTGGTGACATAAGCAAACAAGGCGGTTAATTTTAAATTTGGTAATATCCTTTTGTTGCGCTCAAGCCTATGATGATTCATCATTGCCTAGCAAGGAGCAGGTTTCATTACAAACCATCAGAATTTCATGTCTATTTCGTCTTCCATCCTTCATCGCAGTCTTTCCATCTCCAACAACTGGTGAAAAGGGTTAGATTGTTGCTACACATAGACTACTAGAAACGCTACACATCGCTTAGGTGTGTATACCGATTTGGAGGCTTTCTTACATCAGAAATTGGAAAAACCCAAAACAATTTGTCAGATTAGAGTTGAGATTTCAAGCCTTAATCCGTTGTTTAGAAGATGTTGCGCACACACAGTCTTGCAGTTATTTTCCTCTTTGCTCGATCAAATGACTAATGAATTCTAGTTTTTCTACTTCAAAGAGCCTGTATAAAATTATCAAAATTTATTGTGCTTTGTAGAAGTCGATTTGGTCATTCCTTTGCCCCTTTATCTTTTATTCTCTCAATGCTACACACAAGAGGTGATGCGCACAAAAGCAGAGCTCATTTCCGCTTTCTTAGCTGTCTTGAAGTCTTGGAAGTCACAGGTGTCAACCTCCATTTGAAATTAGTTTGAAAGTATAAAGGTTTACAAAGTCTTTACTCTGTGTTCAACCATTTGAATTTTCATTCCTGTATTGTTGTGTTCAAGGTGCTACCCATAGGCTAAATGATATGCGTAGACCAAACAAAGCATTCCATCTATTTTATCACCAGTCGTCAATTGTAATTTATCTTTGTTGTTTTAGTCATTCAAGGTTCAAAGAGGCATTTTCATTTTGGTCTTGATGTCCAAACCTTGAAAAAGCTTTAAAACCCAAACTCAAACTTATACGTTCAGAAACCTTGTTATAGTGATGGGGAAGACAAAGACGATAAATTGTAAAATTTTAACCACAAGACCTTTCACTCATCAACTTAGACCCTGCCATCAGGGTAGTTTTTTGAGAAGACAAGTTGTTTTAAATTCTGTGAAAAGATACAGGGGTACCATGTGGACATGACTAATGAATTTTCCTTGAATTTCGATGGTGATAAGGTAAAGGTTGATAAAATTAAGTTTGTTTTGTCAGAGTCCACCATAGCATCAACCACATAAATACCTTTGGAGGGGGAGAAATGGTTTAAAGGGATGCCTTTGGGGTTGGAGCATTATAAGTACTTCATGAAACAGAGTATAAAAGCCAAGAGTTTGGTGTTGTAGTACCTAGTGATTATTTGTTGGAGAATTTTAACAAGCTTCTCAAAGTCACTCAGAAGTACTTCACATGTGAGGGAAGATTCAATAGAGTCTATCAATATCACTTCAACTTTCTCATGCATTTCACTAGTAACAAGCCCCTAAATTTACCCTTTTTCCTTTTCAAAAGTTTGGGCAGGATAGCTGAGGGAGTAAGAATGAAAAAGGGTATGGTTGATTCAGGTTTGTTTTATTTTTCACTGATTAAATTGTTGATATTGGAGGAGATGCAGAAAAAGAAACAAGTATGGCTAGATTTCCTAACCTCATCCAAGTTCACAATGTCGTCTATTGGAAGTCCATCAAGCCACAAGGATACTCCATCCACCACTAAAGCCACTTCTTCACCCGTAAAGACTTATGTCAAGAAAAAGTTGTCAACTTGAGTTGAGCAATCACCGAAGAAGAGGGGAAAAAATTACAGTTTTCATCATAAGTAGTAGAGGTTTCAGTGCAAAGAAAGCCACTCACAAAGGAAACTGCTAAAAGGTTACCATTGGAGGAGATAGTTATAGAATTTTTTGAGCTTGAGGAAATTCAAATACAAACAGGTCCTATTAATGAGAAATATAAGCAAACTAAGTAGTCAGAGAAACAATTAAGGAAAACTCACTTGGTTATAGCACAAATGCAACTAGAGAATAGGCAACTGAAGAGGACCTTTCTAGAAAAAACAACTCAATATGATAAATACTTAACTATAGTTGAAGCCATGCCAACTATTGTTAAGTTTAAGAGTGAAAGAAAGGTAAGTAAGGAAGAGGTTAGTAAAGCAGAAACACCAACAGTCAAGGTTACAAGATCTTCATCCACAAAGTTGCAAACTCAAGAAGGGAAGACAGTGCATGAAGAAAAGTTGGATGAAGGGAAGTTTACTTTCATAAGGATGAAAAAGAAGTTGAAAGATGCTAGAGATGGAATTGTTGAGTTCAAGAAGAATGATGAAAAATATCAGTAAACCAGAGAATTGAAGGATCAGTTGAATAAAACACATGTGACCATAGCTTATCTACAAAAGGAAAACAAGTGACTCAGGCCTATAGTGCCTTAAGAAATAGTGACATCTGATGTCAAAGGAATGGGTAAAGTAGTGATTGACATTGAGGAGATGAAAGAGCCCATTTCATTTTCAAGGAGACCTAAGACTAGGTCTATCGCTAGGGTACAAGAGCAAGAGAAGGAAACTGTGCAACCTATGGTTTTTGATGAGCAAAATAAGTTTGGGGAGCTACTGGAGAAAATTGAAATGATACAATATCAATTAGATAAAATTGAAGAGAGAGTCTGTAAGGATAAGTATTTGTTTGGACATATCGAGGTTGTTATGCTCACCCTTAATAAGGTTGAATGCAAACTGAAATGGACCTTGCCTGTGCATAGGCAGGCATAGGACCTATATGTGCAAAACCTAGTCCTAAAGAGAAGGCTTAGGTTTATGAATAAAAAGTTCACTGAAGTCAAGGAAGCAAGGAAAAAGAAGAAGAAAAGAAAGCTAGAATTGTTGGTGGAGGCATTTGAGAAGGAGAAATCCAGTGAAAAAGAAAATTGACAGTGCTACCCACAGGTGCTGCACACAGAATGAGCAACAAGACTAGGGCTTCTTCAAGCTCACATTTTTTGAAAAAAATGATATCTACAGGGCTCATACATATTTATTACAATAAAAATGACATCTACAAGGGTTTTTTTATCAGAGTGCAGCGTTTTATGTGGTCAAAGGAGGGGCAGCGAGGTGCTACGAACATGAGGTGTTGCTCACAAGTGGTGTTGCACACAAACACAATTTATGTTTTTCTCACCGAATTTGCACCTTAGCGTGACAAAGGAAGGATTTGATTATGTAATTATCTATGTTTTATCATTGTAAATGTTTCACTCATTATTATCTACAAATTCAATATATTAGGAGTTTAGTTAAGTTTTTAGGTGAAAGTCAAAGATGCTCTCCTCTTTTACAAATTAATGGTTTTTATTGCCTATTTTCATGAGATCAGTTCCATCCAAATGGGGAATAGGTGGGTTTTGACCTCCTAGGATCTAAAACCTGTTTTTGTGTATAGTACATGATCTGGAATGGAAAAAAGGTTGATTGTGGAGAAAATAAGATCTTTATTCAATTGTAAATTGTGGAATTTTCATTTGAAGTAATAAAATTAGAAATACAGAGGTAATATTGTTTAGGATTCTTGTGTCAGATGAATGGTGATGTTTCTCTCTTTGTAAAATTTTTCTTCTTTCAATTTATCGCATGAATGTTTCTTTCTTTATTGTTACAAGAAGAATACGAGCTGAATTTACTTACAACATTGTGCTCGACTTGTTTAAACAATTTGAATGTTTTCCTTCTGAAAATTAAATATAAAATTCATTTGTGTATGCTTTATATTTAATTGATCCCCTCCTTATATCCATGTTATCCATACCACACATAATTCATGAGATCCAAGTGTTTGCCTACCTCACCCTGTTTCAACTACTCTGTTTATTTGTGATTTATTACTAAAATTATTATGACTCCATGCCTAATGGATTTTTCTTTCACTCTGCAACCACTACTATAAAAGCCCATCTTTGGCCTTTATACCTAGTCTAAGATCTAAAAATCAAATAAAAATCATACAGAGAGAGCCCTCTCTGAAGCTAGAATGGCTAGATCCCAGCTTTAAAAGTGGTATGTGGTTATCTCTGAGGTTTCCTCTCCAGCCTAGGAAAAATACGGAGTGCTAACAGAACCATTATCTCAAATCTTCTCAGACCTATAAACACTGCTACTACTTCAATGCATTTTGGTCTAAAATAATCTTTTGACCTTTTTATGTAGTGTTTTACCTTTGGTTCACGACTAACTATAGGTGCCATTGTGAGTGGCCACATTGCAGACTACTTAGGTCAGAAAGGGGTAAGAAGTTCTTTGGTTAATGTTGTAAGTCCTAAACATCATGGCGATCAGATATTAAGAGACACCTTTCATGATTGTTATGGTTTGAAGCGATGCAATTGGGAGTGGAGTCCATTAATATTCTATAGCTATCGTTCAGAGCTAAACTCCTGATGACTTCTGAGTGCAGGAATTGAGGGTGTGTTCAGTGTCATATATCATTGGGTAGCTCATTATATTATTTTCAAAGGTTTGTTAGCATCCCCATTCAACTTAATAGTTCTTTTATTCAACATTTCTTTATGAATAATGATAGCTAATAGTTAATAGTTCATAAATTTGTTCAAGGGTTTGCTTTCAAAGGGAAGGATACTAGGACAATATTGAAATTAGGACTATTATCTTCTCTTAGGAAATATGGTTTCTAAGAAAGAGTACAACGTACGTATAGTCTATTCTTGTACATGAGGCATTCCTATTAGACATCGAAAAACTGTTTGTGTGATATGGAGTTGGCCTTACTTCCTTTACTATATGTAAACTTGATTAAATGTGCTATATTCTCAAAAGTATGGATAAGTTGATAGTTTTAACTTTTTTAGACAGATCAATCACAACTCATCCATTATTTTATTCTTTTGACAGGTTCCAGTGTATATCGCTAAAATAACTCCCAAAAACTTGAGGGGAGGGCTAACAACTTACATTATATGTTTATTTATCATGTTAATGTATAATATTTCTCTTGGTTGCCCCATCTTGATTCTTTCTGTAAACTAATGTTTTAGTAGGCAAATGGAAAATACAACGTATACAAAGTTTGGAAAGCTCTAGGGTAAACTAGATATGATTATTTCATTTGTGTAATATTACAAAGAACTTTTCTTTCACTAATTCAAAACTTTGATAAGTAATATGCATTAACCCACAATGATAAATACTGTTTGTCCCTGCAAGTTGCCATGAAGCTTAGAATCTATAATCTTAATAAGGTCCTACTTACACTTCATAACTTGCAACGCTGGAATTCCTATTTCTCCGAACTGGGATAATTCAACTATGCTCCCCCATCGAAAAACTCTCTTTATATTATAGATGAGGGGGTGGCTATTCCCTTGCCTTCGTGGGATCAATTGGTGAATGCATTTATTGATTTATCCATGTTGCAAGATTTCGATTTATCCATGTTGCAAGATTTCGATCCCGATCATTTGTCATTTGTTTCAATCCTTCATCCCTGTTTTCCCGGAGCTATTGAAATGCAATTTCCCATTGTAATATGACACATAGATACCATATGTGATTCAAAACACAGATCAAAGTACATATATCGAATCACATTGAGAAATGCGAGCTACAAAATCATGTAATGAGATTCAGAAACAACGAGAGCGATTCATGAAAAATACATGTCACAAAGAAATACGAGGCATCATAAAATCAAATGAGAGACATGGGAACACAATTGAATTAAGCAAGTCTTGAATAAAAACTATCATGCAGGGAATCAATTGTTGAATTGAGGCTTCTGTGATCCATAATAGTTATAAGTAGAACTTTGGCATAAATCACATAAAGAGAGACATTTGTCGACGTGTTTCAAACCAACCAGTGTGGTTCATTGTCAGGACAAGTTGAAGAAACAGATCCAGCTTAAGTTGACAAATGTCTCTCTTTATGTGATTTACGCCGAAGTTCTACTTATAAAAACTATCCTTAGACGTCAAACATGACTCATAGGAGCTAAAACAGACAATAAAAACTTTGAGCAAGGCTCAGAAGGAGAAGTTGGTTGTTTGCCATGCTCATTTCTCTGTTCTATTGGTAGGGACTAGCTGCTTCACAACTCGTCTTGTTTTATAATTATAATGCCAATATCAGATTTCCTTATGATTATATAATGTTTTAATTTTTCATTACTTGAAAGTCTTAAACATAAAAATAAGATAAAAAATTAAAAATTTGACTCTATCATTTGATAACATGTCAGAGATCTCATTATTAGGCAATCTTTTTTATCCATTGTGGTTGATATGCATTCCCACTCCTGCCCCTGCAACCCCCTCTTTTGAAATATAATTAGTAAGTATTTAACTCTTCAAAACATTTAGATGTTTGAATGAAACAATGTTTTCTACCTAGTAAAATGTTTATCAAATTATAATCCTATTGTGGCTAGGTGGGTTACTTATAATCTCTTTAAAAGGTAAAATAATATTTTTAAAAATAATAATAAATTCTTGTTT
>APFE030550287.1:0-13287 GCA_000404065.3 Pinus taeda | reverse complement strand
TAATATAATAAAATAATATACATAAAAATTAAAAATATTAATAATAATCAATATTAATAATAATCAATATCAATAATATTCTTATTAATAAAACACACATATGTATAAAAATAAATAAATAAATCTATAATACTTATAAATTCAGAAACAAATATATCAAATATCATTAAATAAAATTATTAAAATATTAAAATTAATAAATAATGATAATGATTATAAATAATTAAGCAATTAAAATCCATTCAAATAAATACTCAATTATTAATTAAGCCGACCAAGTATAATAACAATAACTGTAATAAAAATTTTCAACTATTAATAAAGCTCTGAAATTCATTCTCTTCTCAAAAACTATCTCATTGCCCTGATGATGGACTCACCAAGGTAGTCCGAAACGTTGGTTTCATAAATGATCACAGGTTTTCCACAAATCAAATCAAGATCAAACAGCCTGTATGGACTCCCTCTTCAACAAGATGAGGGAAGCCATGAGGAGAGTGCCACTGTATAAGCACTCTATGCAAAGTTTGACGGCCAATTCAATTGGCCTCAAATTCAGTCCTCCATTGCTGCTAGGGCTACTGGAAGGAGTAAAAGAGGAGGAAGAAAAGAAACAATGGGAAGAGGTGGATAGAAAGGAAGGACTCCATGATAAAGAGGAAAATATCACATCAGAAGCATGGGATGTCAGGGAATCTATCAGACTAGTTGCTCAGAGGATGATAATGAGCCCCAGAAATGGGTAATTATATGGGCTCATTTTGCCTCTTAATTCGACTTAATCCACCATTCTCATTAGTTTATTGCATGTTTTTGAATATATTTATGCTAATAGAGTGAATTGGGTTAGTCATTTTTCCATGTAGTCTAATGTGTGCTTTATGCAATTTTTTGGTCAATTTTGGACAAGTCAATGGATTTATGAGAAAATGGCACAAATACTTAAGGAAAATAGGGAAGAGGATTTGTAGGGGGGGTGACTCCTTCATTTATGACCCCTTTCCTCAAATCCTCCATCAACAACTCGGAGCACAAAGGTCCACATTGATGCATCAAAGGGACAGTCGAGCAAGTAAAGAAGGACTGTTGTTTATCTCCAGTTTTGGGAAGTGGTTCTCCTTGATTTTAGGAGGACTGTTGGAGGACTACATTTGTATAAATAAGTGGTCTTAGAGCCTTAGTAGGTTAGCCAATCAATAGCATAATTTTTGCACTTTTGTGCAACACTTGTTTAGCTTATTTTTGAGCTTCCTTTTTAGAACAGTTTATGTTATGTGACTTTTATTTTTGATAATGGAGATCAAACAATTTTTGAGCTAGCAATGATCTCTTTCAAAGGGCTGAAGCTCTTGGGTTAGGGCCCAACCCAAGCTGCCCAACACCTCTTTCTTTGTACTTATATGTTTTTGCTTCAGTTCATGAGTTAATTTCTGCTACATAGATTCATTTTGCTTTATTTAGATTACGTTTCTTTTGATGGTTTGCATAGCTATTTTTGTTTCAGTTGCTCAAGTAGGTTATTGCAGTGACAGAATAAGATTCAAAAAGGCCAAAAGTAGGCCCTGATCTCCTTTCACCCTTTCTGGGATTATGATTTGAGGTCAAGGCACCACTACTACCACCAAAAACATAGTTTTGCTCTTCCATGCAATCTTTAGTGTGATGACTTGATTTGGAAACATTGATATACTGATTTAGATTCAATTGCCTAGATCATTTCCTGATCCTTTACAATAGATCTCTCTGCATGCTTTTCTGTTGAAATATTACTGTTCAGCATTTTATGTTTGTAGGTCATAAATTAGGTCAAGCTAGAGAAATTTATGTTTTCATGGTATAGTAGTCCTTTCTTTAATCAGTTTTTGTAAATAGAAGTGCATATCTCTTGCATGACACCTCAACTCACCATACATCTATAAATCAGCCAACAATAGCTCACCTCCCACAGATTTCCCAAGCCATTCGTAACATTTCGCCAATCTTCCCTAATTTCTGCATTTTTCTCCATAAGCTTCCCTCTTGCCATCTAAACAAATCCGACCATCATATTCCCTCTTGATCTTCCTTGAAAAGCTCCAGACACCTTGAAACCTTCATCTAGACTTCAGCTACACTTTTCCATTATTTTTCCATCTTCAAAACCTCCAAGAATAGCTCTCGACCTCCTCCTATAGATCCTCTTATAGATCCTCTTGTAGATCCCCTACGGCCTCCTGTAGAATTCCCTGTAAGTGGTTTTTCGAAATCTGATTGCAATCGAAATCTTTAGAAGGGTACTAGGGGCTTCTTAGGACCCCTCCACATCTTCCTCCTCCTCTGCAAAAGCCAACTCCATCTTCCTTAGCCACCAAAACTCTGCACAATCACAACCAGATACAACACAAGCATAATAATTTCACATAAAAACACTCAAAAGCACAAAAATATGTTTTCTTCTCATTTTTTTACAAAAGTAGCTTGAATAAATGTAATTTACCTTTTCAATAGTCAATGGCACTCATTTCATTAGTTTTCATCTCTTTTCCTGCAAAAGTAGGGTTAGTGGGTAAATTAGGGTTTGCTTTTACATTCCAGTCTTCTTTCTCTTTCTCCAAGTAGAATAGTCCTCGTAGAGTTAGTTTTCTTTCATCAGAGTTAAAAGCTTCTTCTAAGAATTTGGAGAAGTTAGCTTAAGCTCCTAGTGATCTTGCGCTAGCTGACCAAGTGACAGCCTATAGTTAGAGCTAGTACTTGTGCATACAACACTGTCGCTTCCAAGTTTGTTACGAACTAGTGGGTTGATAAAAGTAAAGTAGGAAGCCCCAGGAGTTGTAGCATTATTACTGCAATATTCGTGCTCACCACCTTCTACCTATGTGGTTGTCTTGTCTCATGGTTGAGCAAGAAACAATATTCAATATCTTTATCCACAACAGAAGCAAAATACATAGCAACAACAACATATTGTACCGAAGTCCTCTAGATGAAACATAACTTGCACGATCCTCAAGTGAAGTTTGATGAGCCCATTCTAGTCTTTTGCATTAACACTAGTGCCATCAATATCTCTAAGAATCCTGTGATGCATTAAAATATAAAACACATTTTGATCAAGTACCATTTGGTTAGAGAATAGGTTTCCAAGAAAATCATCAAGGTTAAATAAATTGGCATGAAAGAACAAATAGTTTACATCTTTACCAAAAATTTACCATGTAAGGCATTTGATTATCTTCTCCAAAAGCTTAGAATTCTCTCACATTCCCATTAGACTATTCTTTTATCCATTCATGTTGAAAGGGGGAGTTAAGGAAAGTTACATGTTCACAGGAGAGGAAACTTGTCAGGGGGGGTTACCCTTTTCCATTGATGTCAAAGGGGATAAAGAATTAGGAAGGTTAGAAGCATGATGTGAGGGGGATTTATGGTTAGGGGGGAGTACGTGTGTTTCCATCAATGCCAAATGGGGAGATTCTTGATAGGTGGTTGTCATTGATGTCAACCCGGGCAGCACCAGGGGCTACCCGAATCTTCCATGGAAATTTTGGCATGAAAATTCATGGAATATTGTGTCAATATACTTATAGATAGATTATCCTCGATGAGCTATTTTTGTTGATATATGGTATGCCTCATGGTTCCTCCTGGTTTGACAAAAAAATTGAGGTTGAAGTTGAATACCTAGTTTGGTGGGCTAAAATCACAGGGATAAAAACATGACACCTTATTCACCAATGGTTTTCAATATATGAAATGGATTCTCACTGTAATCTCAACACCTATAAGTTTAATAACTTGAAAATCCAAAGCTAGTAAACTAATCATTGATTTTTCACTCGAGTAGCATCATATGCCCTAAGCCAATCATTGGTTTGCTTGCAATTAACAATCAAATTTATTAAGAGTATTTCACTAATAAGAAATAATTTAAGTTGATAATTATTAATACAAATATTAGGAAGAATATTAAAATGATTCACTTATATTAGAATAAAAAGATACAGATTTTAAAATATTTAACATTCTAAAATATTATGAATTAATACCCTCATGTACATTAAGAAGACCTCCTTAACACCCAACAATCAAATGATAATGGTTTATAATCACATAAGGAAGCTATGTCTCCTACAAACAAGCATCCCTATCCAACGTCTAATTAAGAACATTATACTATATATACGTTGTGAAACTTTGGCATAGTGTAGATCATGCACTTGATCGATTATCTTGAGAAAAGGACACTTGAAATTTTCGGCCACCCTATAGGAGAAGCACACAGATAAGGATTCACTTTTATTGCAAACCCATCCATTAAAGGAAAAGCGAAGTTTCTATTGGAGGATAAGGATTTTTGACACAATATCTTTGACTTGTGCTGGAAAGATTAATCCACACCAGTGAGTTGACTTGTTGTAGCTTTTCGAATCATAGAACAGTAAAGGGTCTAAGGAAGAGCAAAGGAATGATTCAAAAATCAACGCCTTGCAGCGATGAAGGCCATACATGAGGAAGAGTGAGTTTCTTTTTGAAGTAATCTTCTCTTCCACGAGTTACAAATTCAAACATGTTTTAAGGATTATGTTGCAGAGATATGATTCCTAATTTCATCACTGTAAAGTAAACTATTGTTTATAGCTCTCGGCCTTCAATTATGGTACCCTTTCGGAATCACCAAGGGTCATTAGACAACAAAAAGGGTTCGAAGAATGCTACAAGACTACAAATAAATGTCACAACCTACCTTTTAAGGACTAGCATTGAGAAGTCTATCTAGAAAAGTCATAACAAGACTGCAAGTGAAGTCTCGGATAGGACTACTGGACTAGTAAAGTGTTTCAAGCCTTCAACTGAGCTATGTTTTGAAGGATCTGTTGAGGTTAATTTCTCTAGAACTATATCTTCTTTGATAAGGTTTTCAATACATGGTTAGGCTTGTATCTAAATATGTTAAGGTTTTATTTTAAGTATTAAAGGGTTTTGCAATAAGCTTGATTAGGGTCAGCATAAGATGTGTAATTAAAGGTTATTACAACTCTTGTATAGTTTTCATAGTTTGGGGTAAGGTATAGGTAGAATTGAAAGTTTTCAATAGGCCTATCCTAGTCAACAGTTTGTCCAATATTATATTGTTGATAGTAATTGAACAAGCCAAGAACAAAACAACAATTAGAAAGTCATAAGAACAATTAAGGTATGTTTCGAATCATTGAATTTTGTACATTCATTATTTTATACTCACACATGTTTTGCACGGAATGGTATGTGAAGGGTACTTTGTTTTTCATTGTGATTGGGTTTCGTTTGGGTAATTTGCATGTAGGTAGAAGAAGAGTTAAGGACAACACCAAGCAAGCATTCAAGAGTGTGAAGTGTCAAATTAATATCTCTTTAAGGAAGCATTCCAATAGGAAATTCTTTGAAGACATAACGACCATCATTAATTGATGTCCATATATTGTGAAGTAATGTCAAAGTCAAAGGTAAAATCACTGTAACTAGGGGCATTATCTCTAGTACGAGAGCCCATTTTGTAAAAGGGTCAAATTGCCTAGAGTTTTAAAGGCATTATTGGGGAGAGTCTATTCGATTGTTAAATTTATTGGGATAACAGTAGGTCCTAGTATATTCTACCATTTATATAAAATCATTGTAATGTGGATCATTGTCTCTGGTATGGTAGTCCACATATTTTATATGTTTTTATCTTCATAAAGTGGTAGGGTGGTACACCAGCTGGTTAATGAAGTCACCTTCAAGTTGGTGCTTGTAAACACTTCAAGGTGGTGCGGTGGTGCTAGGGTGAGTGTTAGGTCTCTATAATACTAGTGTATTCCCCCATTATTATTTTCATTGTAGCCCTTATTGTTATTGTTGTTCCCTTACATTATTATTGTTACGTCAACTCTAATTATATTGTGACCCCTTAGACTCCTATGAATACAAAGGAGGTTTTCTCATTTGAATCATCCAATAATTACTCATTTGTGTACTATAAAGTAGTTTCTCCCCTCAAAGAAGCTTATTTTGAATTATTTGATCTACCTTTTCTATATTTTTCTAAGTTGGTTGCATAACATTTGGTGTGAGAGCTTTGGATTCTAAAGTTTTTCTTCTTCAAACAAGAACTCGTGGAAGTTTTGCTATAATGATTTTTCTATGAAGCTGAAGAAGTGGGAAAGGAAACCCAATTGAGAAGAATTCTTGATGGATGTTGTGTCTGAAGTTCAGATATTTTCTTGCTAAATTATCGGCAATATGATCCAAGGAAGTCAAGGTTTTTGCAAGCTCCCAAATTCCATTAGAAATAAGTGATTGTGGGAAACTCATGATAACTTTCTCTCTGAGCATCATATTTGA
Source organism: Pinus taeda (assembly GCA_000404065.3). Lineage (NCBI taxonomy): Eukaryota > Viridiplantae > Streptophyta > Pinopsida > Pinales > Pinaceae > Pinus > Pinus taeda. The sequence goes on along the minus strand of APFE030550287.1, from coordinate 6,948 downwards.
ATTTTGGTAAAAAGTGATAGAAATCAGATGGAATCTATTTTGTTGGATATCTATGTCAGGTCCAGACACTGAAATAGGGGCACATGGAACTTCGTAAAAGTTCCCTCTACAGAACGAGTCTATAATCAGTTCATTGCGGGATTTTGGACATAACACTTTCTTGGAGAATCCAATATCGATCAGACTTATGGGGTTAGAAATAGGACTCAGAGGGCTACCACGAGATGATTTTTTAGACCTTGGAGATCCATGATTACAGAGATACAATAGATTCAATATTGAGCTCCTACAAAGAAACACGAAGGTGTGTATTTGTTTTAAAACTTGCATAAATTTTATTTGAAAAATAATTTGGAGTGATTCAAAGGGCATGGTGAAGCATAATACTCATTAATTGATGCCTCGAAGAAATAAAATGGAAACGCCTAGTAACCATATCACCAAAACAAGAGTCTACATTTTCTTTTGCATGGTCTTAGATGGGTGTTTCATGTCAACTTATGCAGAGTGGGTAGGTATTAGGTTAGGAGTATAAAAGGTTTAGTTTTTCTTTTGTGTCGAAATAAAGCTTAACATCCCTTTTTGATGTTTCATGAGTCCCACAACCCTATTTAGAAACTCGTAGCTCAAGGAAAATTCGAAAATTTTGAAATTAGTTTTGAAACTACGTTTTCTTAGCGTAGATAGTGTTGCGCTAAGAAAACACTACTCTTTTCACAATGCTTTTTGTAGCATGCTACTAAAGCGTGGATTCATAAAAATAGTCTTGTCAAGCATCAATCCGATAAAAACCCATTAGAATTTTCATGATTAGGTGTCAGTTACAAGTTAGTCCATGAGCATGCCACTACCCCAAACTCATCATTTTGAATTTAGGGGTCATTATGTATGATAATTTCAAAATTCAAAGAAGTTGGCTAGTCTCATCGTCTTAAGTTGCATGGAAACCCTTGAAACAAAGTTGTTTTCGATAGTAAACTTTGGGAATCATTCACCAAGGTTTTTCCTCATCCAAAATTCAGGCGAGGTAGATCATCATTCAAGCGAGGCTGATCAATTGAATTTCAAAACACGTTGGGTTTGTTACAGGGACTTAGAAGAAAAGATGACGGAGGAAAAAAAGCACCATAGGTCTGGCCATTGTTTGAGAACCGAGCCAGAAAACACTGAGGTCCTAAGTAGAGAGAAAGTAGTTATAGAGGCCTTCAAGAAAGTAGGGTGCTGGAAGTTTTGTAAAAAATTGCAAGGAGGGCATACCCAAGTAACCAAGGAGTTTGCACTTCATTTTGATGGTTTAAAGACAAAAGTTGGAATGCTTGATATGTAGGTTTCTCAAGAGGTTATAACATTGGTCACCGAAATTCCTAGGGGACAAGAGGCCTGGTTCAAGAACTTTAGATTCAACATGGAACCATGCAAGGTGTTCCTGAAGCCACAGCTTTCAGAAATTGACTTAACCAAAGTAATTCCCAAAGACTACATCAAAGACAACTACACTAACCTGCTCTTCAACATTCAGCATTACTTCACCTGTGAAGGCAGATATCAGAAGGTCTATTCATATCATTTCAATCTTCTTTTACATTTTACTAGTATGATTTCTCTAGATTTGCCTTACTTACTATTTCGAAGTATAGCTAAGATGGCAAATAAAATCAGCTAAAGTCTCAAGGGTGTGAGACTTCCCTGTTTCATCATGGCCTAATTAAATTGATAGTGTTACATGAACTCAAAAGGGTCAAAAAATATTGGTCTTCATTTTTGTTTCTATGTGACTTTGGAACGGAAAAACAAGGTGAAGGTACTAACTTTGGGATCAAAGAAGCTTCATCAGCAGAAGTTGGTAGGTCTGACATGACCAGGGCAAAAAGGTTTGCCAAGTTAAAGCCAAGGAAGTAGGTGAAGGAAAAATCAAGCAAAACCTCAGCAGCTAAAAGTCTAGCAGTCATTCTTGAAACTCCTAAGTTTGCCGAGGGAAAGATATCTGAGCTTAAAGGAGAAACACCAGAACAGTCATCCAACAAACTAGTTCAAAGAAGACTTACCAGGAGCCAGATTGCAAAGGAAAAGGGGAAAACAATAATTTCAGGAGAAGGTTCAAGCTTGAACGGTGACTTAAGAGATATCTTAAGGAAAATTGACATTACAGAATCCCCTTTGGTGCAGGTAGATGTAACAGAGGTTGATTAAAGGAAGTCGAAGAAGGTGAAATCCTCCAAAAGACTGGAATTTAAGGATGAGGTTGCAACTTTTGTTTTCAAACCTAGAAAAAACCTTAACCCGACAATCCAAGAAACTGCAGGAGTCTAATGTTGAATTGGAGAGAATAGAAGAGGCCTTTGTTGTTGTGTAAGAAGAGTTAGAATTACCATCTTCATGACCTGAAGGAGACAAAAACATAGTTCCTGCTACTCAAATGCAAAAGGCCAGTTATGAGGTCATGGAAACAAGGTTAGAAGCCCCCAATAATGAAATTGCTAAGCTAAGGGCGAGAGGAAGAGACCATGCATCTTAAAAGACAAACTTCAAAAGGATGAAGGCTCTCTGGGAGGTTGAAAGAGTTCCCAAATCAGAAATAGTTAGCAGTGAACAACAATACTTTACTTGGACTGTCCCTGCATTCAAAGAAGCCAAATTTGTGAGAAAAATTAATAATCAGCTTAGAGCTATAAACAAGGGATTGAGGAGGCAAATTGAAGATATAGAAATACAACTAACCACTCTGGAAAAGCGGTCTACAATAATGATGAAACAAGGCGTTGAAGAAAGGTAGTGAAGGAGGGGTATTGAAACAATTTTGGGCACATAAAAGAATTCTGGCAGAGAAAGGAAAAGCAGCTGCAAAGAAGAGCATATATGAAGGGACGTGATTTTGATTTCAGGTTAATACATTAATCTTCTCAAAATTTTTGGAAAAGGTCCCAAACCATTGATTTTTGCAGGTTGTGTTGACAAAGAACACACACAGCAATTTCGTAGCATGCTACGAAACTGCTGAAGGTGATCATTTGGCTCTTATAGATGCATTATGGAGGAAATGTTGGATTAGTTCTAAGTTTTGAAGTTTCTAATGGATATAGGTTCATGTCTGAACTCTCAGATGGTAGGGATGTAGGTAGGAAAGCTTCAAGGAGTACACCATAGATAAAATGAAGACTGTGCTACGAAAACAGAGTATTTTCGTAAGCACGGTTATGTCTTCATCCACATGCTTGAGTTCCTTTTTTCACAGGTGGAAAATGATGTTTCAATGAAATTATTAATGCTTGACACCTATACATCAGTAGACAATCACTTGAAGATAAGCACAAAGGATTAAGGGCCTAAAAAAGAGGAACTCTGTTTCCTAAATTTTAGGGCAGTTAAGGCATAATATAATACGTTTTGCAACAGCATCATGGTCATCACCAAACTCGAGGACGGGATTGGAAGATGATTAAACAATGTATTAAATACTCAGATAAGGGTGTTTAAGGCTTGTTTTGGGAGTTTTAGTCCGATTTGCATTAGGACTCTTAAAAGACAGCTATTTGTCAAGTTGTAATTAAATAGTTTCTTTTTGAATAGATAGGTGTCTAAGTTAGGAATTCGAATTCCTCCAAAGGTGGATGATAGTATCCAATGATGTAAAGTTATGTCATAATCTTAAAAATCGAATTCCACAGTGTTGGAAATTTCATTAGTGAAGGAAAGATTGTGTTATTGTAAAAAACTGTGATTTTCATACTTAATATAGAGATCAGTTTGACTACTCAATATTCACAAAGAGTTTATGTGTCTGATGTTATTATAGCTTTTTTCAATTACTTATTTGTAGTAGTATGAGCTTGTGATACTTAGAATTCATTGGAAAATTCTCTAACTTCCTTCACATGCTTCTAAACTACATTGTTTCACTGCGTTACTATTTTATTCCTAAACCTAAACTCTAAGTGCCTTGACTTCCATGTTTTACTCATCATGTTGTTATGTTGAATACTATTTTGACTCCATAGCCCAATAGATATCTACTAATCATATTTTCAACCAGCCAACTAGTTGTACTTTTGTTCATTTTGTTCCTAGAGTTAGTCATCTAATCATTAATAAAAAACCCTAAACCTAGTGAGAGAGCCTTCTCAGGTTGCGGAGGCTAAGTCTCAACCAAAATATTGGTTTGAAAGAGTTACTCAGAGTTAGAATTACCATCTTCAAGACCTGAAGGAGACAAAAACACGGTTCCTAATACTCAAACGTAAAAGGCCAGTTATGAAGTCATGGAAACAAGGTTAGAAGCCACCAACAATGAGATTGCTAAGCTAAGGGAAAGAGAAAGAGAACATGGAGCTGAAAAGACAAACTTCAAAAGGATGAAGGCTCTCTAGGAGGCTAAAAGAGTGCCCAAATCAGAAATAGTTAGCAGTGAACAACAACACTTTAACTAGACTGTCCCTACATTCAAAGAAGCCAAATTTGTGAGAAAAATTAATAATCCGCTTAGAGCTACAAACAAGGGATTGAGGAGGAAAATTGAAGATCTGGGAATACAACTAACCACTCTAGAAAAGCGGTCTACAATAATGATGAAACAAGGTGTTGAAGAAAGGTAGTGAAGGAGGGGTATTGAAACAGTTTTGGGTACATAAAAGAATTCTGGCATAGAAAGGAAAAGCAGCTGCAAAGAAGAGCATCTATGAAGGGACATGATTTTGATTTCGGGTTAATACATTAGTCTTATCAAAATTTTGGGAAAAGCTCCCAAACAATTGATTTTTGCAGGTTGTGTTGACAAAGAACACACACAGCAGTTTCGTAGCATGCTACGAAACTGCTGAAGGTGATCATTTGGCTCTTATAGATGAATTATGGAGGAAATGTTGGATTAGTTCTAAGTTTTGAAGTTTCTAATGGATATATGTTCATGTGTGAACTCTCATATGGCAGGGATGCAGGTGGCAAAGCTTCAAGGAGTACTCCACAGATAAAATGAAGACTGTGCTACGAAAACAGAGTATTTTCATAAGCACAGTTATGTCTTCATCCACATGCTTGAGTTCCCTTTTGCATAGGTGGAAAATGATGTTTCAATGAAATTATTAATGCTTGACACCTATACACCAGTAGACAATTGCTTGAAGATAAGCACAAAGGATTAAGGGCCTAAAAAAGAGGAACTCTGTTTCCTGAATTTTAGGGCAGTTAAGGCATAATATAATAGGTTTTGCAACAGCATCATGGTCATCATAAAACTCGAGGACATGATTGGAAGATGATTAAACAATGTATTAAAGACTCAGATAAGGGTGTTGAAGGCTTGTTTTAGGAGTTTTAGTCTGATTTGCATTAGGACTCTTAAAAGACAGTTAGTTGTCGAGTTGTAATTAAAAAGTTTCTTTTTGAATAGGTAGGTGTCTAAGTTAGGAATTCAAATTCCTCCAAAGGTGGATGATAGTATCCAATCATGAAAATTTATATCATAATCTTGAAAATTGAATTCCTTAGTGTTGGAAATTTCATTAGTGAAGGAAAGATTGTGTTATTGTAAAAAAACTGTGTTTTTCATACTTAATATAGAGATCAATTTGACTACTCAAGATTCACAAAGAGTTTATGTGTTTGATGTTCTTATAGCTTTTTTCAATTACTTATTTGTAGTAGTATGAGCTTGTGATACTTAGAATTCATTGGAAAATTCTCTAACTTCCTTCACATGCTTGTAAACTACGCTGTTTCACTATGTTACTGTTTTATTCCTAAACCTAAACTCTAAGTGCCTTGACTTCCATGTTTGATTGATCATGTTGTTATGTTGAATACTATTTTGACTCCATAGCCCAATATATATCTACTAATCATAGTTTCAACTAGCCAACCAGTTGTACTTTTGTTGCTAGAATTAGCCATCTAATCATTAACCAAAAACCATAAACCTAGTGAGAGAGCCCTCTCAGGTTACGGAGGCTAAGCCTCAACCAAAAGATTGGTTTGAAAGAGTTACTTAGAGTTTACTTGATCAACAGCCTATCAAGGTCAGATTTTGTGATAACACAACCTAAAATTTCTACTATGACACATGAAGAAGAAGAATAAATGCAAGATGATATATCAAAATTATGAGACCAAGTGCAACAATTTTCGCTCTCACAAAGAGTAACCAAAAATGAAATGGATGATAAGATGGATGGTTTGAAGAGTACCTTAAAATCATACATGGAATGATTGAAGAATGGCATGAAAGCTAATATCGATTACATGAAAGATAATATGGAATATTTTAAGAATGGTTTAAAACCAAACATGGAATGTTTCAAGGAAGGTTTGACAAATTTGATACAAGAAATTCTTCTTAATGGTGAAAAGGTAATAGATGAAACTCGTGATGAGAAAAAACAAACTGTTAATCATGATTTCATAGACTCTAACATTGGATCGAAGACCCACCATGTTCCAAAGTTTGATATGAGGAAGTTTGATGGCAAGGATCCTGTAACATGGATACTGCAAATGGAGCAATATTTAGATCTCCATATGTGAAAAACAAACAAAAGGTATGCATTGCAACTTTATTTTTGGAACCCAATAATTTTTTATGGTATTGATGGATTTTCTCTCGTAAAAAAATTGTCACTTGGTCAATTTTTACGGAGGAAATGATGGCACATTATGATGATACAAAGAGAAACACCTTCTTTAGTCAATTGATGAATCTCAAACAAAAGGTTTCAATAGTGGAGCACATTGAGGACTTTCAAAAATTGAATATAAGGGTAAATGATATTCCAGCGGAGTATAGGATTTATGTGTTCATAGGGACCTTAAAGGATAACATCGAACATGACGTTCTCCTTTGGGAACTTGATTCATTGGAAAAGGCATTCAAGTTGGCAAGAAAAATTATGGAACAAGGAAGCCTACCACTCACAAATATAAAAATGGAAGTGTTGCTAACCCTAGCCTTCCACAACCTAC
>APFE030550278.1:0-12732 GCA_000404065.3 Pinus taeda | reverse complement strand
ACATCAATCCTGCTACAATCGCCATGGAGAACACATCAATCCAGGCCTCACAGGAGAACACATCAATCCTTCTACAATGTCACCACGGGGTGTACATGTATACCACCAGGGGATAGTGAATCATCCTGTGGTCATACGCTGCTCCAAGAAGTACCCCGCACCCCCCTGGAGCTCCTAGAGCCCAATGCATCATACATGACCCTCATTGAAGGGTCTTTGAACAACTCCAAGTTGTTCTCGGAAAGTCAGGAATTTTACTTTCCCAAGGGGCTCTGTTAGAATGTCGGCGACTTGTTTCTCTGTACAGATATGTTGGAGCCTTATAGCTCCCCGCTGCACCATATCTTGAATATAGTGGTACTTGATATCGATATGCTTGGAGCAATCATGAAATATGGGATTCTTTGACAAATGAATCCCACTTTGGTTGTCACAAAGGATCACGGTGGTATCCAATGTAAATCCAAACAGCTCACTGAAGAGCTTTCGCAACCACACTACCTCACAGGAGGCCATGCTAGCAGTAATATACTTTGCTTCGGCGGTGCTTAGAGCCACTGACTTCTGCTTCCGGCTCATCCAGGATATTGACGCAGTTCCCAAGGAGAAACAACACTCGGAAGTGCTCTTATGGTCCTCCACATTGCCTGCCCAATCAACATCTGTGTATCCAAATAGTCTCACATCTTTGGCAGTGTATCTTAACCCATAAGTGATTGTGCCACGAAGATACCTCAACAGATTCTTGGCACCAATCCAATGTATGTGGTGGGGTTCAACCATATGTTGACTCAACGTGTTGACTGCGAAGCATATATTTGGACGAGAGTTCACTAAGAACATTAATGCTCCGACGAGTTGCCGATACTCGGTAGCATTTTGTAAAACAGGTCCAGCAGCACTACGCTTAACTTCTTGAAGTCAAGCTCCATAGGGGTAGTTACAGGCTTGCAGTCCGCCATACCGAATCTTTTCAATATCTTCGCCACATATTTTCCTTGAGATAGGAAAGTTTACCTTGGCTTCTGCCACACTTCAAGTCCTAGGAAATAGTGCATCAGTCCTAGGTCCTTCATTTCAAATTCAGAAGCCAACTCCCTCTTACATTTGTGAATGAGAGAGTCTGCACCTGTTAGAAAGAGGTCATCCACATACAACACCAGTATGAGAGGTTTGTCATCTTCAACCTTAAAGTAGAGCTCAGGATCGGCTTCACTCCTAATGAATCCCAACTTCATCAAGTAGTTATCGATCCTCTCATACCATGCTCAGGGTGCTTGCTTTAGCCCATAGAGAGCCTTCTTCAACCTGCATACATGAGATTTTCGATCATAAATCTCAAATCCTTTGGGTTGCTCCACGTAGACCTCTTCTTCGATCGAACCATGCAAGAACGCGGTCTTGACATCCATCTGATGTAGGTTCCATCCTTGTGAAGCTGCAAAGGGCTATGATTGAGCGGATGGTGGTATATCTGGCAACAGGTGCAAATATCTTGTCATAGTCTATACCTTCCTTCTGGGAGAAGCCACGAGTAACAAAACGAGCCTTATATTTTTCCGTACTTCCATCTGCTGCATGCTTTATCTTGTAAATCCATTTAGAAGTGACAACTGTCTTGTCCTGGGGTTTGGGAACTACTTCCCAGACATCATTCTTCATAATAGACTCATATTCTTCGGTCATAGCATCCTTCCATACTTGATGCTTGACGACATCTGAGAATGATGAAGGCTCATTTTATATGATCATGCTCATGCTGGTTAGGTATCCCTGATACCTCTTGGGTTTCTTACTTTCACGGAAGGTTCCTCGGGGTGCAGTGTGTCCTTCAACATCGTTGAGTAGCCTCCTAAGCCAAGAGGGCATCTTCTTAGAAGAGGAAGGCTCAAGTGGATCAATAGGATCCATGGGTTCCTCCACATCAGGCATTGTTACATCATCTGCCATAGAATCTTTGGAAATCTTTGGTCATGGAGCATGGCATAAACAACATCCAAAATCGTACGATTCTTCCTTTCCACCACACCATTCTGCTCAGGAGTATATGATGTAGTAGTCTCCCTCTTAATACCAGCCTCAGATATGTCTGAGTGAACCAACTGTAATATATCAGAGATCTTGCTTGGGCTTGAGAGGAATGGTCCTCTTTTGAGATTTCCTTCGGCACATCCCAAACATACACCTTCTTTCTCTACTCAGAATTTAGGCATCCCTGTTACCATTTGTCTTACATTGGGTAGAGATTTATAATGAAGGCAGGCAACCCTCCGATGCCAAAGTTCAGAATGAAGAGATGTGTCACAAGACATGACACCTACCGGACTTCCACCGACTTGATATAATGAATCAACTCGAAACCTAATAGTGAAGGCATCTTTAACATTATTTCTCCATATACGTACCTTGTCATCGCTGAAGGTTACCTTGTAGCCTTTGTCTTCCATGGTCGAGTTGGACACCAGGTTCTTTTTGAGGCCAGGTACATATAATACATCTAGTAAGTGGATCATATTACCTTGATTCAATTTAAGAGAGACATTGCCTACACCTTTCACGGGATATTTCATATTATCTCCAAGGACAATTTCCATGTTAGTTTCTTTCTCTATCAGATTATGGAGAACTTATTTGTAACCAATGAAGTTCCTTGAGGCATCATTATCAATGAGCCAAATTCCCATTGATTCCGAAGGAGTAGAGGTAGATAGAGTAACTATTAGATAATATTCATCCTACTTATTTTCAACAATGTTGGATGCATACCTGGAATTTCTAGCCTTCTTGAATGGTTGTCCTCTTCCTTGATTTCCAGCACTCCTTTTACCTTTGCTATTGAATTTTCCATTCCTTTGATTTCCATGAGAGGGATTTTGATCATCATCCCGGTGTGAGTCTTTTCTATCAGGGCACTCCCTTGCATAGTGACTTGCTTTATCGCAAATGTAACATCGTCCTTTTATTCCACCCTTAGGTCCAACCTTTCTTTTTTATTTAGTCTCAGAATTATTTCTTTTCTTAGCATGAGAAGAAAAGGCAGTAGGAGGACCTTTAGGCATGGGAATTTCTTTCTCTTCTACCCTTGTTTCTTCTTGAACGCATCTAGCCATTAATTCCTCGAAACCAAGAATTACATTATTGTTCAGAAGAGTAGTCCTAAACACGTACCATTCGGATGATAATCCTCAAGAGTAGTGAGTGCCATTTCCCTATCAGCAATAGTATCCCCAATAGATAAGATATCGTTCCTGATCTCAGTGATTCTTAAGAAGAATGTTTACATACTCTCATCTTTTCCCTTCTTAATTTCCTTCAGCTTATTTCCAAGAAACAAGACTTAATTTGCATCATTAACTTTAAATAATCTCATGAATCTATCGTAGATTTCCTTGGAGGTGTTTAGGTCGGAGATGTAGGCCACCAAGTGCTTGTCAATAGAGTCCCGGATGATTTCTTTGTTTTGACTTCACTGGTTTTCCATTTGTTCTTGGCAGCAGCGGGTGCATTTGATGGAGGCTCAACAACATTTCCTCTCCCATAGTCCAACACTCCTTTATCTTCTAAGGTTAGATTGAGAGACATCTTCCATCCGTGATAGTCAGCTTTCTCATGGGGCTTGTCTTCGAGAGGGAAGAGTGTTGAGGACCCCATAGTTCTTTTAGGATAGGATTGCCAATCTTCTCTTCAGTGATTGCTCTTGCTCTTGCTCGGGCTTTGTCTTCACCTCAGTTCTGATACCATGTTAAGTTATGGTATGTTCTATGATTGTAGCAGTTTACTTATCTTTCTTATTATTATCCACAGATTAGCAATCACATGTACATAAAGTAAAGTGCGGATAGAACATTAAACAATCGACAAAAAACAAGCCAAGACAAGAGACACAAGATGTGGTGGCTAACCAGGGACAAACCCCAATGTGGGGAAACCCTTTGATCAAATCTTCCTTTATCTTCAATAATTCAGTAGAGAGAAATAGTACATAAATCTGATTTACATCAGTGTCAGCAAACCCTAGATCAACCAAACTAGGGCAGACAATATGTTGCAAACCGACCGTCAGATCAGCTTGATTCCTTCACCAAAAAATGCGGCCTTCAGAGGAGATCCAAATTCACCTACAAAGCAGTTCTGAGAGGTGGACTGATGGACAACACTGGTCAAACTTTGGTTCTGCGGTTGCAGCCCTAAATTCTGCACCTTGTTTCCACACGTGTGAGAGAAGAGTCTCTTTCTGCGCTGTAGGAGAAGAGCCTCTTTTCTGCGCAGGAGAGAGAGAGATGTGATGAGTCGAGTGAGTCCAAATGAGGAAAAGACCTCCTGTATTTATACACAACTGTTGATGATTGAATAGATGCGACTGTTGGCCTTCTGAACCTACATGAGCTGTAGGTCGGCTTGATAATTATTCCATAATCAAAATAAATTCATATCTCCATAAATACTTATCAGAATCGAATGGTCTTTAGATCAATCCTACACCTCTCAACTAGAGGAATCTAATAAAAATATTATCAGCCATGAATAAGATGACCCACATGGAGTTTGGCCCTAGTTGCCAATTTTAACACAATTATAGACGTCAACAAATATTTAACTTTGGGAGCACCCCGCTATCTATTGATCGAGGATGAAGAAGACAATAACAAAGAATTATCAAGTATGGGGTTCTATTCTAATTGTGGTCCATTTCCTTGTCTATGTAATAATGATGATAATGAAGATGAAATTTAATGAACTTAACTTTCTCTCATGGGTAAAAGTGCAAGTAAGCATTCTAAAGAGATAATAGATTAAAAAAGGATGGCCCTAGAAGCAAAAGAACAAGGCAAGTAAAAAAACAATGGACAATAAAGCTACACTTATGATAAGTAATACTAACTATCAGGAATGCAAAGAAGAAATGAAGTCTAAGTTAATGAACCTAGGATATGATGTTTGAAATTTAGTATTTAATGGTTTCACTAAAACTCCTCCATCAGGTGAAAAATTACGAAATAATCATGTAACATTATATGAGATATTTTGTAACATACTTGATTCAGCATTGGGAAATATTATGCACTATGAAACTACAAAGAAATTATGGGAAAATATTTAGGAAATCCATGAAGGAAGAACAAAGGAAGACTGACCATCAAAAGAACCACCACGTAACCTTAATTTTAAAGAAAATATTGATGTATCAAAAGAAAAGTATGTTATGCCAGATGGAATTAATGATTCCAAAGAAAATAAGATAGAGGAAGTTCTTAATCCTAGAAGAAAACTCAATCTTGCTTTGAAAAGGATTATTAATCTTAAGGATAAGCTAAAAGCATATGATAACATGGATTGCGTTACATTAGAATCTAAACAATATTGTGAAGGAATTAAAGTTGAGATCGTCTCTCTAAGAGAAGATCTAGAAAAATCAAACAAGCAAAAAGAAGAGCCACTTCAAGTATTTGAATAACAAGAAAATGGATTGAAGAAATCGATTATGGAATTAAAGGAGAAATTGGAAGAAGGAAGAAAGGTTGAAGAAGGAATGAGGAAACATTATCATGCAAAGGAATAACAATACCGAAGAATGGAGGTTGAGGTAAGAATTATAAAAGGTAAATTAAAAGAAAAGGATAAACACTTAATGTTTCAAGATAATACTAAGATTTGGGATATTATTCTTAATAGTCAAAGGTCTACAATCTTGGTTTTCATGAAACCATAAAAGGAGAATATATTTGACATGCTTGTACAAGGATCTTGAAGGATAAAAATATGAAATCTGAAATTCCTTTTAAAGAGATAAGAAGTCAACCAAATCAACATCTAAGGAAGATGAATTTTCAAAAGAAATCATCCTCTCCCAATAATAGAAACATTAATCAATTCTCTCCTCTGATCAATAATGTTAAATGTTTTATAGGTCATAATTATGGACATGTTGCTGCAAATTGCAGAAGTAGATTGTTTCAATCTCAAGCAAATAGCCGCTTCACAAGAAGATCATCAACTCCCAGGTACTCAAGTTTCTTTAAATGATATTGTTTTTCTTGCAACATATTTGGTCATAGAAGGAATATGAAACAGAAATATTGTGATTCCTCTGCTCCCTTTTCTGGTCATATAAGATGTTAAGCTTGTAACAAATTTTGGCTTGTAGCAAAATAATGCAGGAACAAATCAGTAGATCGTCATAGACAACATGGAAAGCAATTAGATAATAATATTGATGTCAAAAGATATGATGGATCCACAAAAAATTTTCATAATAAGAATAAAGAAGAAGAACAAATAATGTGTGGTCTTGCCCTCTTCTCATTTGAAGATTAAGATGAATGGTATGTAGAAAGCGGATGCTCTCATCACATGACAGGAGATAAGAACAAGTTTGAGTCCCTCGGGAATAGAAAATATGGTAAGGTTATTCTTGGAAATAATGCTCCAACAAAAGTTATGGGAAAATGTAGAGCCAAAATTAATAATTATAGAAGAGTAGATGATACTTTTTAGTTCAAGGGCTAAAGCAAAATATTCTAGGTGTAGGTCAAATGATGGATAAAGGAAATGTAACTTTTGTTTTCTTCAACCAAATTCAAGGTTATAGATGAAGAAACTGGAAAGGTCATAGCAAGAGGATACAAAAATCTAGAAAAATTATACGTGTTTAAATAAATTAATTCTCATGGAAATGAGGAGGATAGTTGCTCTTCTTTAGACTCAAAGCAAAAGAAGATTGTCTCTACTGTAGTACATTGTTCTTAAAAGAATACATCTCACATCGACTGTAGAATTGATGTGAGGTACTTGAGAGCATGAGAACATTATTAGGATCATTGATGTATGATCTCAGGGGGAGCTATACATATCTATATCTTGATGATGATTCCCATGTTGTTTTTATATTCATGTTGCTTATAATACTAACAATGCATCTGAGGTAGTAACAATGAAAATGAACATATAGTTCAGGCTCAGGGGTGTGTGGTTATGAAAATTCAACATTTTACTTTCTGTATGCAGATCTTATGAAGAAATTCATGTATATACACAAGTTTTGATCTATATAGTCATGTATGTTTATTTGAGATGAAGAAACAATGGGACAAACTCAAAGGGGGCATTTTCTACAATAGTGCATTGCTGACATTCTAATTTCTTGAGCATTCCCTTTTGCATGATGACGTTCATGATAAGAATATAGAGTATTGATGACCTATGGTTGTTACTACTGAATAAACATATGTTAATTTTTGTGATGATGAAGTCTTGGATGTTGGTTAAAGTTTCACTTAGTGAAGTTAGTTCTACATGAAGAGGTTGTGCATGCTATGGATCTTAGTGACATTGTTTGATGATGTTGAATTTATGATTCACTCACTACTTATATGTTGTTGTCATTATGTCTTCAATGATGCATAGGTTTCATATGGTGAAGTTATGGATGATGCCTATACGTTGATTAAGCTTCATGTGAAAAGTTGTTATGATGTTGTTGCATGTGATATTTTTGGTTCTCACATATGTTGTTGATGCATGAAAAGATATGTTGGTGTGCTGTAAAAGATCTATATGTTTTTGATGTACATGGATTGTGGTTCTTCCTACAAATTGAAAGAGCATGTTGACCTTGTTGATATGAGGTCAAGGGTATGAGTTGATAACATATCTCTATGGAACAATCTTATGATGTTGCTACAATTGTTTGGTAATGTTGCATACTTGGTCATAGATTGATGATAATGAGGCTATTATTCTCTTATCTTGCATAATGATGATGAGGGTGCACATTTTTTTGTTCATGTTGTTGATATTATAAGTTTATGATGACTATTATGGTCTTTCTACCTCATGGTTGAGGTCCTTTTCTTTGATCATAAATGTCAAATATGTCTCTTGATGTAAAGGTCATGTACAGACCCATGATGTAATAATTGTAATACTCAGTAATTGGGGTTAATTAAATTATGTATGTAATCCCACTATTTTGGGAATTTTATGTAATGGTGAGTCAAATATGTAACCCCACTATGTTTGGTGTTTTATTTAAGCATAATCCCTTGGTGATAGGAAAGGCCATATTTGTTTGAGTCATAGAGTCATGTACTTCTTTGTATATCTTCTAGAATATTTAGCATATGCTCAAGGGGAGCATGATCAATATACAATGTTCATATTCAATAGATCAGTTCTACAATGCTCATCTCTACAAAGGGAGAGAGAAGTCTTCATTCAACATTGGTCATCCCTTTTCCCTTGATGTCAAAGTGGGAGAGTAGGTTGGTGTTTGGAGAAGAATGTTTGGAGAGAAGCTTGGTGTGCTTACAAATGTCTTTGTAGGTATTTATAGGTGGTGGTGACCAAACACCAAAGTGGTTTCCATCAACTCCAAAGGGAGGATTGTTGAAATTATGGCTAATGTGTTGTCCTTGATGATGACCTACTTAATAAAGATGTCAACATTATGGTAGTAGAATGATTACACAGGCTGGTATAGATGTAACAAAGATAATGGACAAAGTAACATTAGTTCAGAGACAGAGGAATGATGAAGGTAAAGTTTGAGAAATTATGCACAGGTTTTCTGAATAAAGGTCATGTACATACGTAGGTATGGTGAAGAAAAGTCACATACATATTCCACACGATGTTAATTGGAATACCAGGGGTCTTTACCATGGTATTAGCCCATAGTATTAAGTGCGACTACAAATATATGATCCTGTCAAAGAATACCATCGGCATTACTCAGGGATTAGATAAGGATTAAGCTATATAAGGAGATGGAGATCAAAGTGTTAGAGTGTGAAAGTGATGGATTAATGATGAATGATCTTATCAGAATTAGGTATGCACCAGGGAGCATGGAGATGAAGTAGATATGATAGATTTGAAATGAACACATATTGGATAATATGTTTAGGGCTTGATAGATATGTGATGATGATATTATGATGTGTGTCTTTAACAATGTATGCCAAGATTTGGGTCTGACAGATGTTGTGTTGTGCAGCGAAGGTATGACTTAGTAATTACAGGTATATATGTTGGTTTTCCTCAAAAAAGTAGCATATTTATGTGGATCTACCTTTGGATAGTCGCGTATACATTATGCAAAAAGTTCATAATCTATATGTAGGTGTCAAGTATGAAAAGCGCATACATGTACGAATATGCTTTATAAGAGTCACATAAGTTTTCTAGGATTTTGCAGTATGAACTATTGATGATGGTTGATCTATTCTATTATGTTTGTTGCTATTTTTCAATGAAGTCTCTCTTACGATAATATGTTTTTTACTATACTGATTGGGTTGAATTGATTATGAAATAGAATTTGACTAAGAGATGATGATACTGTGTGGTGACCTGTATTTGATTCAATGATTTGTGTTGACTTCACTATCTGATTGAGTGATTGATTCAGTGGTACATTGATTCAGATTCATATATAAGTGTTTTGAGATTTGTACATAGGTATTCTTAAGGAGAAGCACATACATATGTGGATATGATTCAGAATAATATTGTATGCCTTCTGACATATGCTTGATCAAGGTTTGCAGTGATAACAACTAGTTTCTGTAAAAAACAAAATATGGTCTGGTATTCTTATGAGTGGCCGTGCATAGATATGATCTAATAAAAATTGGTTTTCATTGCATTGGTTGCTTGAGATTTAGTTATTGATGGTATAGTGTTTCAATTGGTTCAATGATTGGATGAGTTGTTTAGTGATTTGTTTTAGAATCGTTATTTGATGTTAGGCTTAAATGATGGAATTGGGTCCAGACTGAAAATATAATGAAAACTGGCCTAGATTTTTTATGTTGTGAGTCAGGTGGATCTAGTATGAAATATTATGAAATGTGGTCCACATAGGTGTTGACGGTTGGAGCCTTCAATGAGTGAGTCAAATATTCCTTCTAGTGGTAGCTGGTGAATGTTGAGCCTCCATTTTGTCTAGATTTTCACACTTTTTGCTAAGGATCTCTTATGCCTTCACATGGTTTTTGTAGTTATTATATCCTTTTCTATACATTGTTGGACTATTATAGAGGCATTAAGAGGTAACATGTTATTATTTTATGAATTATTTTTGTTTTAATGATTTGAAGGGATTTGTGTGAAAATATCACTAATAATAGGTTATCCTTATGGAAGGTGTATAGTTCTCGTTCTAGTAGTTTAGTTCTTGTTCGTGAAATAAAAATCATGTTCCCATCTCCATGATTGTCATACTTCTAGTTTTCATGATAGGAAACAAGCATATGAATTTTAAGGAGCAGAGGCTCAAGATGATGTTGTGTTCCCTTAATTGTGCCTAGGTCTTCAAGACAACGAGTAGAGTGAAGGTCAAAGCATGCGGTCAAACTACTTTCTAGAAGTCACAAGATTTATTAATAACGTGATATTCCCATGGATGTTATGATAAAGATATCGTGAATCAACACCGGTCGTAGTGTTTATATGGAACCTCAGATCAATGTGAATCCAATCAAATAATCAAATTCCTTATTTTGGTCTAGAAATCGATTTACAAACTCTAAAATTGCATGTGTTGATTAACCTTCGATTTGGGTAACTAGGAGACATCGTTGTTGTAAATAGGGAGACCTTGTACAATACAGGGGATTAGGATTGGAATTTAAGGTTGTATTTTGATAAACATGGGACAATTTTGTTAGGAAAGAAAGGGAGGAGGTTGTGTGCCCAATGGGATGATCCCTGGAGGGGACCACTATAACTAAGCTCTTCATTGTTCAATGTCTATGTAACAAGACTTCAGAACTAATACAAGTTCGCATTTGATTCATGTCTATTTTTCTTTTGAATCTTCTGGGATTGTGATTTAACCTCTTACAAGGGAAACAAGCTGGGTGGTTTTGGCCCACCAGCCAGTCTGTTTCCCCATACCTCTTAGGATTTTATGAGTTTTTGTTTGGTCAATGCATAAGCGTGAGAGTGTGATTAAGTAGAAATTTGTAATCTTATTTCATAATTCTCTTTTATGCTTTGATGTTAAATTGCATAATTTTTACTGATGAGTTTGATGGTATGGTTACTTTCTTGGAATTCATTACTATTCAACACATTGGGATTCTATATGTAAATTGAGATGGAGAAAATAGAGTATATTTAGTGACTATTTTCTTATTGCATTTCTCATTTATTAAAAGCTTAGTGCATTATTTAATATGATTCTATTTATCACATAATGGAATCTACTTTCAGTTTGCAAGGATTAAACGATAGAGATAACAATTTATTATCACGAAGTAGGGGTATGATCACTAAGAGTTCTGATTTGATTTATTGTCCATATTTTATCTTTGTTTCATTCACATAGTAAAGTGTCCAATAGAACTCTTTGCGAATACCTCTAGTCAAAGGATATAATTGTTTGCTTAAACTCTTGGTTGAGTGTTGCACTGTCTTCATAGAAACAATGTACATGTAATCTAGATTCCTTATAAGTAGCAATACCTCTACATTAGGAAATAAATCATTTAATGATTTTATTAGATAAGGAAAAGGTTTGAATTAGTTGGGCATGAGTTTGTCTTATAATTCTCAGTTTTATTTCATGCTTTCCTTCTTTGCAACATAACAAGTAATCCTTTAAGAGGCTTTGCATTCTTTATTTCCTGAATGGTTTGTCAGTTTGAGTGGAATATACATTCCCTCGTCGCTTGGACAATTGAGTTAAACTTTGTACAGGAGTCACTCCACCAAGAAGAGGAGCTAGAAGTAGGTTCACTATGTGTTTTCCTTACTTTGAAAAGTCTTGTTTCTTGAATGATGCCTCTGAATTGTTTTCAATAGCTTGATCTCTATTTTACATATCCCTGAGGTCTTGTTATAGCATTTACTGTGCTACACATCTAAGCTTACCAACCTGGATTGACAATTTAAATGTTGGTATATAAATCTTGCATTTATACCGCTTGATATTTTGGAATCGTTGTCAGGGAGGCATTGTAGGATAAGGCCTCAATGATTTGTCTTTTTTCCCCTTTTTTGCAAATAAATTTTTAGATTAGTGTGATTCCCCTTACTTGTTGAAGCATACTGGACGGTATTTCTAGAGATCTCACAAGCATGGTTCATTTTCCTTTACTCCAAATGAGTTTTTAATTATGATTTTCTTTACTAAAAAGTGTGATGCCTGGTTTGTTTTCCTTTACTACAAGTGAATTTTTAAGTGTGATTTTCTTTACTGCAAAGTGCAATGCCCGATTTGTTTTCGTTTACGACAAATGAGTTTTTAAGTGATTTTCTTTGAAGAAAATGATATTTCAGTGTGATGCATGGCTTGTTTCTTTACTGCAAATTAGTTTTTCTTGGTTTTTTTAATTTATTGCAAACTAGCTTTTAGTGTGATTTTCTTGCTAAGCTTACAATCCTAGTTTGTTTCTTTTAACTGAAAATGTGTTATGAAACCAGTTCAAGAAAAGATAGAAAAGATAGATCAACGCCTTAGAATTCAGCCTCTTCGAGGGGGTAACATCCTTTACATTACATAAATGAACAATTCTTGCATGATACAAATGAAAATACCTCCTTTCTATATATAGGAGTCTAAGGGGTCATAACATAATCAGAGCAGACATAACAATAATAATGTAAGGGCACAATAATAATAATAGTGGGCTTCTATGGGGCACAACAGTAATAATATGGGCACTACATGGGTACATCAATATAATAAGTGGGTTGTACTAATAACAATAAGGGGTTACACTAGTA
>APFE030550277.1:0-18713 GCA_000404065.3 Pinus taeda | reverse complement strand
TCAAGCCCATCTTAGTAGAGGCAATGTGAAGTCATTCGCAAATTAACTTCATCATTAATTTTATTCGTTAGATGAATATTAATCTTGGACCAGTGGTAACATATTGTAGGGAAGCGACCGCAAACATTCTCAGAATTTTCACGAACAGTTTTCAGCCTCACTTGTACCCGAGGCTACGCAAATTTCACGTCATATTTTCGCCGAAGGTCACATTTGTGCCAATGGCCACACAAATGTCACATCATATTTTCGTCAAATTTCATGTCATGGTGTCTTCCATGAAAAGGCTCACAAAAGGTCAACAGCTCGGGATAAATTCGATGTAAGTAAATGACATCGAATTTATCCTGAGCTATTGACCTCGGGATAAACCATTATCTAGTTTAATGTAAAAGTAGCAAAATCTAAAGTATTATGCTAGATATAAGATTTTGATGGGCTTGGGCTGTTGAATTTTGTTAATAAAATTTTTGATTAAGGTTTTGAAAAGTGTAAGAGGGTGTTGGGTTTCTCTCTCAAAAAATAATTCTCTAAAATTCTTTTTTAGTAGCAATGATAATAACCAAAACATGAATTTTAATCAAATTTCTTAAAATTAATTATATTCATGCTAGATAAATAATTATTCAATGAATATTTATAACTTAAGAAATCACAAATATTAGCTAGAAAATGTAACATTTGGATAGACAAGTTAATTCCCCTGTAACAATTTTTCTAAGGTCAATAAGTATAGGCATAATGCATGACACAAGGGAGCATAGTAAGTTCAATTGGTTCAGCTACAATGGATAAATCAATGACAATTAAAATTAGGAAAATTATTGTAACCATAGTCCATAAAAGAATGGGGCTTTGGTATGACTAGTGCATGTGTCTCACTATCTCTATGTATTAACCTATAGAAGATATGGTGGGGTAGGCCACAATATTTAGGATATAGTACCCTTTTATACTAGATGTATTCTTGAAGCTTTAGGGAAGTGTGGGTAAGGAATTAATTAGCCTTGTAGCCTAGGGCATATGGGAGTTCATATATGAGGATGAGAAATTTGTGGAGTGGTCCATGAATGGAGAATGAACTATAATTGACACATTTATAAAATCATTACTACCAGAGAAACATAAAATCAAACTAAAATAAGAGAAAAATTTTCAAACAAAGTTTAACTTGACACATGATACATAGAAATGGGGTGACATTCCCATCTCAAGTGGACATGAACCATTTCTCCTACAAATATCAACATACAGAAACATAAAAGCAATTCAAAAGCAGGGAATTTAGAAACTGGTTGAAGAGTGCATTGTATTTAATTTTTTATCTTTTATTAGGGCATGCTTGAACAATATGCATATGCTAACAATTTGTGACTTGTCATATTATATATTGTTAGTGATTTCTAGAACATTAATGTGCAAGATGTGTGATTTGTAAAATGTGTTGTGTAATATGTGTGATCTCTCCCACTTTTAAGATGGTGACTCCATCCATCATAAGGCTCTCTCTGGTCACTGATGATGGATGGAGTCACCATCCAAAAAGTTGGATAGATCACACATTTTACATAGTATGATTCCTGAAATAACTAACAAGATGAAAAATTATTGAACTATCCAATCACTCAATATTATATATTGGTAGAAAATAAATTATTGAAAAAACATAAAAACAAGAAGATGGATTATTAGTGATTAAGACTTACAAATTACATGAATAACACTGAAAAAAATGAAAAAAAAACCCTTGGTGTATACTTATGGTATATTTTTTAACAAATCCCTTAGTCTATATTTGTAGAGTGTGGAAATAGTTATACAACAAAATAGAACAAAACACTCACTCTTGTTTCTATAAGAGATTTCTCACATTGATTTCCATAAAATAAAATGAAACCCTTACACTCTTTGCTAGTTGCTATGATTTCTGACCTAGTTACCATAGAGATTTCTTTCATTAAATAAAATAAGAGTGTCACCCTAGTTTCTATAAAAATATGAAAACAAGATCCTCACACTAATTGCTAGTTTCTAAAGATATCCAGCAATGTAACAAAATCCTAGTGTAAATTTCTACAACAAAACCCTGGCTACTAGAAAAATTTGTGGAATGCCTGAAATTAATGAAATCCCATATTATTAGAATGAACAAGGTTCTTTCTATAATTTTTTTCTAAGTGGCCTGGAATATTATATATCCTTTCAAGAAAAGTTTTATTGAATCCTATTTTTTTCAATGTTCTAAAGTTATAAAAAAACAAAAAAAAACAAAAAACCAAATAATTGTAGAAGTAACACTATATCTATGAAATAGAAAGTATTGGTAATTTGTTTTTTTTTAATATAGAAGTAACCTACAGTAATAACAAGTTAAAATAGAAAATGTTAGATTGTAATAAATGAAGAAACCTCAAATTCTAATAAATGAAGGAATATACCATGTTTATTTCCTAAACTTTTTTATATACCAACCATATCCAAAAACTATATCACCATAATACATGTGGGATAATGTAATTCCACCTTGTTATATAATACATGTTTTAAATGGTATTTACTCCATGATGAATGTGGGATATACCTATTTGGCATAAAATTAAAGTTTGTTCTCACCTAATCTATACACTATTAATTTCCAAAGGAGCAAGTTAGAATTGTGTATGCACATTCAAAATAAGCTTAATTATATACTTTTATAGAAATTGACACATTATGTCCAAGCATGGAGGCATCAAAATCATTCCCTTATAAAAAATGATGTTAGTGAGTCACTAACTAATAACTATAGCCTTTACCAATATGAATTACATATCCAAAGGTTAGCCTTCTCTTTTTCTTCCATTAATAACTCAAGTATTATAACATATTAGACTATTTCCTATTATTGGGGACTAGAAAAACCAACAACATTCTTATAAAAATATTTCAAGAATTCATTTATATTGCCAAAAAATAATATTTTCTATTTGAAGTCAACAAAAAAAACCATAGATGATCGTGTAAGCTGTGAGAGTGTTAGAGTGACATAAGGGACAAGGGGGTTGGTGATATTTTGTTGGTTGGTGATTCTAAGAGAATAAACATCACTCATAAACTAGTTTCCCCCTTTGATGGTAACATCAATTTCATATTTAGGTGGGTTTGATTGGGGATTTTCTCAATCCATTTTGGGAATTTTTGAATTGTGCCACAAAATCTCAATGAGAGTTCTAATAAATTATGCAACATAGTAATCCATTCACAAATGGGTCTATATTCTTAGATATATTACCAAAACTATCTCACTATGAACAATATGTAAGAAGGAAACATGATATGGATAACACTTTGGTAGAATGGGTTTCTTGAATACAATCATAAATTGACCAAGCTATAAAATTTACTAAGTTCATATGAAAAATAAATGATAATAGGGAATTAATGGTTATCTAATGCAAATGGTTTTGCCTTTTATCATGGTGATGACCACTTTTTCCAACATCAACCTCATGTTGTGATATTGTTTAACCAACTTCTCACTCCTTTGGATTGTATCTTCTCTATATGTTTTAAAAATAAATAAAAGCACAAACACACACACAAATAATATGAAAGGAACTAAGTGATGATGTTGCAATGAAGAAGTTGCGTTAAGAATAGTCTTGGCTCCTTGCACATTAGTGGTCATGATATTTTTATCCCCTTCTTTCTAAGTAATCTTAATTAATGTATATTTATTTTTTATACATAAAGTTGCCCTCCCCTCAAGAAAATATTTTTCTTAAAGTCATAGGTAACCATGGATGTTGTTGACTAAAATCTTCACCTGTAATGGATTAATAAAAAATAATTCTCTAACACAATAAGCAAATTTAATTGAGGATTTCTTACTTGGAAAATTGAACGATTCTCTTGGAATAAAATAATAACTCCTCTCTTTGGAATAAAATAGTAAGTCTATAATTAAGGTAATTGACTCTAAAAAATAATTCCCTAAAGCAATAAGTAAATTAAATCGAAAATCTCTTACTTGGAAAATTGACCCCTCTCTTGGAATAAAATAATAACTCTCTCTTGGAATAAAATAGTAACTTTATAATTAAGAGAATCTAAGTCTCGCTCACTAATTCAATGTATGGAGATATCTTAAGTCATTCTCATTAAAATGAACTTGTAACTCCGTCATTCAATTCTATTTGTAACTCTAACGAAATATTCTCTCATCACTAAGTGTAAATCTGGCTCTCCCAAATTTGAATTGTAACTCCTTAAGATAAGTCTACCTTTCTCTCTATTGTTGGATTCTCCTATTATTGGGTAAAGGAATAAATTCATTTTGTAACTCCTCTCCTTCTCATCTATTTAATAAAGAAAAAAGTGAGAATTTAGAGTAGCATGTTCATTGTGAATAAGAAGAAAGATTTTTTAGTGTGGACTACAAGCAAGGGATGACTAACAAAAAGTGTGAACCACATGATATGTAAGAGAAGGAGGACATCTTCAAGTAAAAGGCATGTGCACTTCAACATCAAGTAGATGAGACATTGGTGACTTTATGCATTCTTATTCTCTCTACTCTACTCAACAATTGAAGAAATACAATAGAAGAATAATTGTTGAGGTTTTCCCCCTTAGGGGTTTTTCCGGCGGTCATTGGAATAAATATAATTGTGTCATATTTTTTCTTGGTTATCTTCATATGATCCTTAACTTTATGTTCTATATATAATCATTGATCTCAAATGTTTTGAACAAGAAATCCACATTTTATGTAATTGTAGCATTTAACATTCAATTTTCTCTGAAGCACATTTAGTTTTTTTACAAATTACATTCAAATTAATGCAAAGTACATTCTATTATATTTATTTTTTTGAAAAGTAAATTTACCTCTATTCAGTTTTCTACAAGTACATTCAATTTTTTGCATAGTACTTTCAAGGTTTTGCATAAAACTTTCATATTTTAACATAGTATATAGCATAAGGAGTTATGTATTTTTGTCCCAATACAACACCTATGGTTGTATTTGAAGCATCATTAGAAATATGACGTGGATGGGACCAATTTTTCCCTCTTGAAATTGGTGCTTCAGAATTTATGTTTCAACAATTCAAAAGCTTTTTGAAAAATATAATTCTAATGAAATTCACAATCTTTAGTGAGTAATTTGAAAAGTGGTGAAGCAATCTTTGTGAAGTTTTCTATAAAAGTTCTATATTAACTTGTGAATCGAAGAAAACTTCTAACATCTCTTTAACATGTTGCTATTGAAATTTTAGAGATAACCTCAATCTTTAATGAATGTGCTTTGATTCTAACACCTGAAATATAGTGACCCAAAAAAATTCCTTTTCTAAAAATCAGAATGATTTTTTAATGACTTAATGAATTATTAACTTCCTTACATATCATAATGAAATTTTCCAAATTCTCCATATCCCCTACAAAATTATTCCAATAAAGAGTAAAATCATCCATATAAGCTTCTACAAAATCATCGATCAAGTGAGAAAAGATACCTAACACTGCTCTATGAAGTGTAATAGGGGAATTATGCAAAACAAAAGGGAATTCCATGTAAGGATACATACCCTATGGACATGTAAAAGTTATCTTATATTCATCTTCTTTTGCAACTTGAATGTGATTGTATGTGCTAAAACCATCAAGAAAAGAGAAATTCCTCTTCCCTTCAAATCCCTTTAATACTTGATCATTAAATGGTAATGAGAAATGATCTTTAGAGTTTCTTTATTTAATTTCCATAATATATGCATACTCTCCACTTTTATGTTTTCTTAGGCACACTAAGTGTTGAACCCATTGGATATCTCAAATTAGGTAAATAAAATTCACATTCATAAATTTTTGTAACTCATCTTTAACAATCTCCCTCATATTATGATTCATCATTCCTTGAGGTTGTCCTACAGGTTTGACACTGTCTTTTATGTAAATTTTACACGTACATATATTTGAATTAATTCCTTTCATGTCAATATATTCCCATGCAAATATAGAGGAATGTTTTTGTAGCATATTTATTAATTATTTCTTTCGAAATACCTCGAAGTTATTGTTAATGTTTAATGTTTTAAGTGGTTAAATTTCTATAAGAGGATTGCCAAACTTTTCCATTGAGTTCAATAACATTTTAGATTGTGACGATGAAAAGTATTCAATATTGAATTCTTCTTGAAAGTTTTGCTCTAATATATGCACACAATAATTTTTTTCATAATATGCTTAAAAATAATGATTATTCATTAAATTCACTAATTAATCTTCCTCATAGTTTTGCGAGATAGTTAAAACTAGTTTAATATCTTCAGAATTTCCATCATCTCCTTCAATTCATTTCCCATTCTATATTTCAATTATTTTTCTCACTCGCACATATGCTATGAACATTTTAGTGGTATTTCCAATGGATGTGAACATATCACTAGACCTACAACTTATGAATGCATCAATCTTAACCTACAACATATGAATGCATCAATCTTAGCTAACCATGGCCTACCAAGAATCACGGATGTCATCATATATTATTTTCTAGAGTTAATACCATAAAATAAATAGGATACTCCAATGGATATAGTAGTACTTATACATATTCTAATATACCCTTACATTTCAGAACATCTATATCTTCTAATTCCAATAAGGTAGGATTATATTGAATATTAGTTAATCTCACCTTATCCATCGTATTATTTTGAAATAATGTTTATATTTGCACATAATACAATTAAAGTGTTTGGAATTTCAATTCCATTGCTATGCACCTTTACAATTGGATTAAGTGGATCTAAGTATTTTTCAATTTTTTTGTTTGTGCATCATAATGCTTTCAATATTTCTGATCAATTGCACTCTTTAGAATTATTTTCATTTTCTTCTAGGATTTTCAATACACAACTCCTTTATTTCTTTTGGAAAAATAGGGATTTATTTTAATGGTTGAGGCAATGGAATTTTGATCCAATTATTTTCCAATTCATCTAACATGTTATAATCACATAAAACTATTTTCTTATCTATACCTTCATCAATTTGTAATCTCTTTAAAAAGGGAGGATTTTGTAAGGAAATAGATCATTTCTTAGCTATACGAATTGTAGGATTTGATTTTATTTTGTTTCCATATATTTGTGTATGAATATATGCCTTCTCAGGAGTAATTTCTTTATATTCTTGAATGACAACAAGGGGTATTTTATTATATAGAAATTGAGGAGATCTAACTTGGACATCATTTAAATATAGAAGAGCTATTATATAAGCTTGAAACATTTGGTCTTGGATATTATAAATCGATTGTTAAGCCACTTTATTATTGGGATTAGCGAGTAGATAAGAAGGTAATTCATTTAATTGAGGAAATGAAGTACATTGTAATTGAAGGGGTTGACTTGTAGTCAATTGAGGTTGGAATTATGGATGGGCACATTTTGGAGGTTTTGGTGCAGAATAATTTTGAGGTTGATATTGAGGATATTGTTGGAAACATTGAGGGTAGTCGTTGTTTCTACCATAAGAACATTGCCATCCCTTTGACCAAGATGAGTTTTGTGGCTCACATGAGCAAGTTTTCCATAGTAGGGTCTGTTAGCACTCAAATCTACCTTAGGCTGAAATAAGGTAAAACTCAAGGCTACATGAAACCACGCTTAGCCTCGTAGCTAGCCCTGAAACCATGCTTAGCCTCGTAGCTAGCCCTACGAGGACAGGAGAGGGCTCTCTCCGGGTCAATCTCGGAAAAGATAATCGATGAGGCTCAAGATGACTAAAACAAAATTTAATTTTAGGCGAGATATGCAGTACAAAGGTTTTATTTGAGTTTTAAGGAGTTTTTGTGTTGAAACAAGGAAAGGCAAATTTGGGCTTGGGGATGAGGTACAGATTTTTGCAGAGGTCTATTTGGGGCATGGTAGGCAATTGTCTTGATGCTTTCAAAGGGAATGAGTGGGTAGATCATACTGGTGAGGAGCTAAGGAGAGAAAGAAGCTTTCAAGGATTCTCCTTAAATAGATGAAAACATGGAAAATCAAACAAACTTAAAAGGCAGAGCATAACCATCGATGGATTCTACCTTAACACTTCATTTGTTCAATTGTAGAAGATGAAAGAAGGAAAATGATAGATATAACAACTTAAAATTACGGAAAGAAACATACCATCAAAACATAGAGCCACATGGATCCCAAACAGTGCTGCAAAACCCTGGTCTTTTCTTAGCAAAAATATGAAAAATATGTACAATAGTGTGCCAAAATCTTCCCAAGAGTCCAACCCTTGCTACTGATTGAACATTTACATATATAGATCAAGCTAACCTCATTCCCTAACCTATAGGGTTCAATCTCCTCCTTCTAGGCGTATTTTGAACAAATTCTAAACATGGAGCAAGAATCTAGGTGACCAAAACAACTTGCCTCTGAAAGGAAGGAAACTCATTCATTGCATTAATTGTTTGCTAATTTGTGAATGAATCATATAGAGCAAGGTAAAAAGGTGCCAAGTTACCTCATACACATCAAATTACATCCAGCTGGGTCAAAAATCACATCAAGAAGTGAAACTGGTGAAAACTGACCGAATTCCTAAGCTCGAGGAGGAAAACCTCATCAAAAACCTCTATGCGGAGCGTCATGGTCTCTACGCGCAGCGCACATTTCAGACTAATTTTGAGGCACTTCCTGGCATCCAAATTGATCTCACGATAGCTCGTTGCAAAGAACTGGATGTCTACTTTTCAGCTCAAGTAGAATTTGCAAATTTGGTGCTCATTTTCCCCCTCAAAAGTTTCATTCTCTCAGGGGTACTTCATGTCATTGCAAAAGGTGGCAGTAAGGTGGTTTTCATGGTATTTTTGGGCCTTTTGACCATCCATAACTTGTTGAAATGCTTCGGAAATAACTAAGCATGTGTAACCTACCATGACAAACCCAAAAATACCAAGTTTTCCTCTAGCAAGTGTCTCAATCAAAAACGAGCGCGCAGGCGCGCTGCTCATATAGCCGAAAAACCTGTTTTTGGGACCAAAAATTTCAAAATAACAAAAATTTCTCCGAATTTTCTCAAATTCAGAGTGAAGACGCTCCATAATGTGTTATTCTTAGCTAGTGAAGCTTTGGCCAAAACTCGAAGTGGATCCGACCTCTTTTGCCGTTTTAGTGCTTGCCTCAACCTCCTTTTCAAAATCTTCACTTTTGCTTTGTTGACATGCATGCGAGCCCAATAATGATGTTTCATGTGACAGAGCTTGTCTTTATCTCTATTAGCCTTTGCCAACAACTTCTCTAAGTGGATTTTCACCCACTCAAGCCAAGTCTCCCGGTGAGCTTCTATCTCATGCTCAATAGGTGTCATCTCATGTATATGTCTTCGGGCAGCCTGTCGGTCTTCACGGATTTGTCGCAGCTCTATAAGTGTGTGCTGATAGTCTAACTGTTTATTGCGCTGTTCCAAATAATTGATCACCCATTTTGCTTTCAGCAATTTGTCATTCAAGTTATTAATCTCAACTTTCTGCTCTTGGATGATCTCTTTCAGTTTCGAGCTAGGAGAGCTCCTATCGACATCAATAAATGTAGCATCAATATCATGGCCTCCTGAATGGCCCTTCTTATGCCTTGACCTCTTGCCCCTGTCGTGAACCTGTACCTGTACCTGTGCTGGAGAAGAAGGAGAGATCCCTTCCACACCATGTGGAGATAGTACTCGTGTAGCTGCGAATAAGGCCTGTGGCCTCGCTGATATGTCACATATGATGGAGCATTGAAATGATCGGTCTCAGTAATTTCAAACTAATGTGAAGGACCTCCCTCATCATGAACTATCTCTGGAGGTGGCTGAGGCACTGTGAAGAAGTCACGAGAAACAAAACCCTCCAAAGTAATGTCGTGTTGTGCCAACTGATGAACCACTACGATCTTGATCAACGTGTAATGATAAATAATGTTATGCTACTGTGCTCGGGTCTTCCTTTGTACAAGAGGCACCATCCTCTCTATGCTGTGAAACATGAAGTATGGAATGCTCATCATACGTACCCTTGTAAAATGCATCAACAAACGGACATGGTACGCATAAAGACGGGAGAATCTACCCTCACAACTGAAATACTGAATGATAAGTTTCATCAAAGGTGCAAATTGATCATTCAGGTATTGGAAAGGAAAAACTCTGCTCAAGTTCCTCATATACCCAGGTTTGATGTATGGCTCATAGTAGGATTTCTCTAACTATTGATGTTTATTCCATTGCTTTCCAATATTTCATATCCCAGTGGCCTTTGGATAGTCTCTGGTGACAAAATGAAATCAACTCCAGTGAGGTTTACATGCCCATGATGTAAATGTAGAACAAACAAATGAGCTAGTTCACAATGATGCTGGAATTGTGAAATTAATTCACAATAGTGATAACATGACTGAGGACGAAAACAATCCATTGCAAGCGGGCAAGCCTGCAATTGAACCAAAGAAATATGCTCTTTCATAAGAGTCTTACCACAATTGCCACCTCTGCGAGACCTCCGTGGCACATTACCCTCTGTTGTGGAATCACTGTCATACTGTTGCTCATACACTGAATTTGTGTTTGACATGGTTTTGGTCTCAAGATGTCTCTGATATGTATAGTGATATAGGTGTGGTGAAGTCAAAATTTCAATGCATACTCGAAACCTGAATATGTTTATCAAAGCATCATAAAAACCAAGCCATAATGGTAATGCTTTGTTAGAAGGAATTGGCATAAAACAATCATTGTTTGACAAATAGATAAGAGTATAATGTGTACCCTTTTGCTATGTTGACCAAAACTTTACAAATGAGTATGGGACTATTTTTCATCAATGGAGGATGGGAAATCTTCACTAACTACCCACATTTCCTTTAAAAAAACCTTAGGGAATGATTTTGACATGAACATAGGGTTTCATTTTTCAAGACCCAATACATCAAATTTCCCATCTTGAAACACACTTCAAACATTGACTGAGCAGTAATGAAATACCTACTTGCAAGTTTTGCAGTGGATTTGGTATGATCTGGTTGCACGAACAAATTTTTCTTGGTGTTGTAACCTACTGCGCAGTGCATCTCTATATGCGCATCCCTTTGTTAATTTACACTACCCAGTGAAGCCCAATGCGCAATGCACCTCTATATGCATAGTGCACACCTTGTATGAGCAACGCACCTCCAAAATGCTGTTCAGGGGTATGAAATGCCTTTTTCGTCCTTCCAAATTACTCAAGCATGATTTTGCCTTGGGATATTTTGAATAAATGAATAGTTTGCCCCTCTTAGAGGTGAGGAAAATATCTCACTTTGATTTAAATTTGTTTAATAACCCACTTTATAATGTTTGGCACTTTGACATTTGAGCTTTAATACAGTGCTTTTCTTTGGCTTTTTCTGAGTCTTGAATTGATAATTTTTTCTTGATTTTTGCAGGGATCTGATATTTTTGCTTTGGAAAATATCAGAGGCTTGCTCTGAAAGCTTTTGAGATACAATAAATACAATTATGTACAATCACAATTTTCAATTCCAAAACAGAGTCTTGGACTAAAAATGTTTTTAAATGCTTTTTGAGGAAAAATATTAAATGAAAATCTTTTAAAACCAACCTCATGGCCTACAGGCTTTTATTATGTGTATGCACGGGACTGAAAACCCTAGACTCTAGGACTAAAGACCCTTTTTTTTAATGAAACTAATCATTTATGATGAGAATGCAATGATCATGTACTTCGGTGATTTTTTGAGAAATTTTTGACTAACCTTGCAGGGACAGGCATGAGGGAACACAAGACAACTAGACCCCCTCATCAGTAAATGGCATGCCTCTAACGAAATGCAATGAAGTGGAACGAGTGAGACACCTAAAAATGATATGCAAAAATGAAAAGATCTTTGAGAGAGGACTGTAAGGACCGAATCTAACATGGTGGTGCTCCAATCACTTTGTGGTTATGCATAACAACATAACAAGGTTGTTTTGTTTGACTTGTCCCAATTTCATTTTGGAAAATAAACATGAGCCTTGATATTAAAGGGAAGTTCTCTCTAGCATGAATCTCTGCACATATAAAAAATATCAGTATTGTCAAGAGAACATTCTCATAATGAATGTTTCTTTCTACATCTAGGATAGAGATTAGAAAAAGTAACATTTTCACCTTTTTCCTTGTTTTGTACTCTTAACATATCAATTTGTGCACTATTCTTCAAGAACACACTCTTGAGGGCTCGTATGGAACTTCTACCCTATCTATTGAGCCTTTGGGATGTAGACCAATATATCTTCATCATCAAAGGGCAAGAACTGGAACTCGAGGAGATGGGCATCTATTTCATTACTTGATTATCCTACTGAAGAGAAGCAATTCAAGTCTTCAGATCTCATTAAGGAGGTGAGAGTACCAGGAGTCTAGTCCAGAGATACTATCTTGGGGCCGAGATAACCAATAGAGGAAAGGTGAAGATTGCAACAATCACCAACAACCTCATTCTAAGAATAATTTTGTTCACCATGGCACGTATATCTAGAACATAATATGAGCATGAGGCTACCAAGTCTCAATTTTGGTATGCTATCACATGTTTGACCCCCACCATATTCAACTAGTTTAGAGGCATCTAGGCAAACATGAAGGGACAACTCACCAAGGGTAAGCACACACACCTGAAGCAATTCGGGTCTAGTTCTATACTCGTCACCTTCTTGTTGGAGCAAGCGCCCCTTTTCTAGTGTTAGTGGGCATAAGTACCACATCCTACCCCACAAGATCTAAGGCTCCTCAGATGGAGCCAACTCATGCCTCAAGGAGGCATAGGTCAACATATTCATTATCCACCACAGTTATTCGCTTGGCTTTAATGCTAACAGCTTGTGGTAGATGGCTATGCTTAGTCTCACAAAAATTTTAGAAGGGATCATGATTTGCCTCTGCCACTAGGTGAAGAGTGGACCGACTGAGGTAAAAACTTGTTTTTGTTTTTTTCAAGTTTTATGACTTTTATAAAAGTGTAAGATAATACTCAGCTTATGATAAATGTACAGATGTGGGACTAGAGAGACTGTGAGATGTGTGCCCAATAATACGCTGAGCTTCCCATCCGATAGTGGGTGAAGACTACCAGGAAGGCGTTGACCCCATAGGAAATATGGAGTGCAATCTAGAGGCAATCACTCGAGGGGTTCCAGATTATGCCACTATCAACAATGTTCTACTAGATTGGCAGAGACATACACTGGGAGTCTCTGTGATACTATGTTGATTGCTAGGCCAAGTGATGAGAGCGGTCTCGTGCTATCATGAGCACCATGTAGTTTGATAGTTTTATAGTCTTTTACACATTTTGTAGGGTTTTAAAGACAAATGTTTGAGAACACTCTATTTTTTTACATTTTCATGTAAACAGTGAGGAAGATGTGATATATATATGCATTTTTTTTTTCTACTTATGCGTTCATAACATGATTCATTTTTTACAAATGAGGTAAATGTATATCAAGAACAAAATTTGCCAATGCATAACTTAATGTATTTAAATTATGTGGAATATGTTGATATGTAATGTAACCAAAATTTATTTCCAGCAATGTAACACATAGATACATATGCAATATTTATGGATTTCTTACTGAGTAATGATTGTTTTATTGTAACACAACTTGTTGTGAATCCAACTTGACAACTATATCCCTAATTCAAAGAGAAACTACTTCTCAAAAGAGTTCAATAACTCCACTCTATTCCAAAATATTATTGGTTCTTCAAACAAGGAAGATACCTTGTAAGTTAATTAGCTCGTTATTAGGTTCATAGAGTACCCATGTTGTGGAAGAGAGGTTATGAGTGCTACAATAAGCACCATCACCAAAACCAATGTAATGACTTGATGACATCTCCAAACCGTGTTTGCAAAGAAAAAAATAGATCGCTTTTGAAAGGGTTCTTTTAAGAGAGCGAGAGTCTCTTTTAGCATGTGACTAACATCAGATCATTGGGGACAATCCTTAGTGTAATGATCCTCCTCACAGATGAGGCAAGGATAATTCTGCTTTCTTCAAGAATCATCATCAACAGAAGATTTAGGAGGGTCCTGTTTTGGGGCATCAATTTTGGCCTTACCTTTTGATGACAACGAGTATTGCACCAAGAAAGATGCAACTAGTGGAGCTACGAGATTTACTTTATCAACCTAGGGTTTGTACAAACTTCGAGGCGACAATGTTGTATACACAAGTGAAATTGATGGTTCTGCCTTTTGTTATTGTTTAAGTGGCAAGAGAGAACTATTGTTTTCAGGTCAGACTTCTATGGATTCAAAAGAATCTTGATTACTAATCAAAGAAAGAGTAATCTACTCTAAGAGAAATCTTGTCTACTGCAATAAGGAAAATTACTTAAATACTATGCTAAATGCTAAAAAAACACCATTTGATAAGTAACCGCTCAGAAACTATGCTTTACAAGAATGCCAAGCTAACATGTATGAAATGCTATTGTCCTAAGCATGGAAGTTCAAAACATCAAACACCACTATTATGCATGTAAAAGACTTAAATATATTTGTTGCTTTCTTTTTATTATTTTTATGGAAAATGAATTGTGAACCCTAATCTCTTTTGATGATATGGCACGAGGATTATGGATGTTGGAGAATGGTTGGAATGTTTGGGAGACCCTCATGTACCCTTGTGTTGCTTCCTACAGTTTTTTTCTCAATTTTGGCCTTAAAACAAGCCACTACAGGAAATCCTACTCGACGTAATAAAAACCTACATGATTCTGTGTATTTCTACAAGATATAGTAGAGAGGAGAATGATTGGTGCTAGAGGTGACTGAAGGCTTAGGGAAGGTGGCTAATAGGTGGAACGGAGTGAGAAAATTCCTAGGGTAACTTAGAACTCAAAACCAAGGTTAGGAGATGGTTGGGTTTGCTCAACATGCCTCGGGGAGTTTCTATGTAAAATAATGAAATTGGTGAAGGTCTTGTTGGAAGCAAGGAATGATTATGGATGGATGAAGTTGGAAGGTGGTTTCTCGCTATGGGATATATCTCTAGTAATGAAACACTTTCTCTACATAAAACATTGTTATTTTCCAAGTAATCATGTAAACAAGAAGAATTATAATAAGCTATAAAAACAAAGTTTAATGAGCTAACTGTCTACTTCATGCATTAGGAGTAAGAGAAAGTGTGAACCACATGATATGTAAGAGAAGGAGGAGATCTTCAAGTAAAAGGCATGTGCACTTCAAAATAAAGTAGATGAGACATTGGTGACTTTATGCATTATTATTCTTTGTCTACTCTACTCAATGATTGAAGAAATATAATGGAAGAAGAGTTGTTCAGGTTTTCCCCCTTAGGGGTTATTCTGTGGTCATTGGAAGAAAATATAATTGTGTCATATTTGTTCTCGGTTCTCTTCATATGATCCTTAACTTTATGCTCTATATATAATCATTGATCTCAAATGTTTTCAAGAAGAAATCCACATTTTATGTAATTGTAACATTGAGCATTCAATCTTTTGGGAAGCACATTTAGTTTTTTGCAAATTACATTCAAATTAATGCAAAGTACATTATATTATATTTAGTTTTTTGAAAGTAAACTTACTTCTATTCAGTTTTATGCAAAGTACATTAATTTTTTTGCATATGCCTTTAAAGTTTTTTCATAGAACTTTCATATTTTAACATAGTATATAGCATAAGGAGTTATGTCCCAATACAACACCTATGGTTGTATTTGAAGCATCATTAGAAATATTAAGTGGAAGTCACCAATTTTTCCCTCTTGAAATTGGTGCTTCAGAATTTATGTTTCAACAATTCAAAAGCTTTTTGACAAATATAATTCCAATGACATTCACAATGTTTAGTTACGAAAAAGTGGTGAAGAAATCTTTGTGAAGTTTTCTATAAAACTTCTATATTAACTCGTGAATCTAAGAAAACTTCTAACATCTCTTTAACATGTTGGTACTGAAATTTTAGAGATAACCTCAACCTTTAATGAATCTTTGATTCTAACACCTGAAATATAGTGACCCAAAACAATTCCTTTGCTAAAAAACATAATGATTTTTTAATGACTTAATGAAAATTTATCTTCCTTACATATAATAAGGAAATTTTCCAAATTCTCGATATCCCCTACAAAATTATTCCCATAAATAGTAAAATCATCGATATAAGCTTCTACAAAATCATCCATCAAGTGAGAAAAGATACCTAATACTGCTGTGTGAAGTGTAATAAGGGAATTATGCAAAACAAAAGGGCATTCCATGCAAGTATACATACCCTATGGACATGTAAAAGTTATCTTATATTCATCTTCTTATGTAAGTTGAATATCATTGTATGTGTTGAAACCATCAAGGAAAGAGAAATACTTCTTCCCTTCTAATCTATTTAATTTAATACTTGATCATTAAATGGTAGTGAGAAATGATATTTAGAGTTTCTTTATTTAATTATCCATAATCTATGCATACTCTCCACTTTTAAGTTTTCTTATGCACACTAAGTAAGGGTGAAACAGATTGGATATCTCAAGTCATGTAAATAAAATTCACATTGAGAAATTTTTGTTACTCATCTTTAACAATCTCCCTTATATTATGATTCATCATTCCTTGAGGTTGTCCTACATGTTTGACACTCTCTTGTATGTAAATTATACACATACATCTATTTGAATTAATTAATTTCATGTCAATATATTCGCATGCAAATATAGAGAAATGTTTTTGTAACATATTTATTAACTATTTCTCTCTAAACTCCTAGAAGTTATTGTTAATGTTTAATGTCTTAAGTGGATAAATTTCTATAAGAAAATTGCCAAACTTTTCCATTGAGTTTAATAACATTTTAGATTGTGAAGAGGAAAGGTATTCAATATTGAAATCTTCTTGAAAGTTTTGCTCTAATGTATGCACACAATAATTTTGTTCATAATATGATGAAAAATAATGATTATTAATTAAAGTCACTAATTAATCTTCCCCATAATTTTGTGAGATAGTTAAAACTAGTTTAATATCTTTATAATTTCCATCATCTCCTTCAATTCATTTCCCATTCTATATTTCAATTATTTTTCTTACTAGCACATATGGTATGAACATTTTAGTAGTATTTACTAGACCTACAACTTATGAATGCATCAATATTAGCTAATCATGGCCTACCAAAAATCATCTAAGTTTCGGGAGTTATATCATAAAATAAATAAGATACTCCAATAGATATAGGAGTACTTATACATATTCTAATATACCCTTACATTTGAGAACATCTATATCTTCTAATTCCAATAAAGTAGGATTATATTGAATATTACTTAATTTCACCTTATCCATCCTATTATTTTTAAATAATGTTTATATTTGCACATAATACAATCAAAGCGTTAGGAATTTCAATTCCACTGGTATGCACCTTTACAATTGGATTAAGTGGATCTAAGTATTTTTCAATCTTTGGCTTTTGCATCATAATGCTTTCAATATTTCTCATCAATTGCACTCTTCAGAATTATTTTCATTTTCTTCTAGGATTTTCAATACACAACTCCTTTATTCATTTTGGAAAAATAGGGATTTTCTTTCAAGGTTGAGGCAATGGAATTTTGATCCAAATATTTTCCAATTCATCTAACATGTTATAATCACTTAAAATTATTTTCTTATCTATAGCTTCATCAGTTTGCAATCTCTTCTAAAAGGGAGGATTTAGAGAGGAAATAGATCATCCCTTAGCTAAAGGAAATGTAGGAATTGATTTTATTTTGATTTCCTCTATTTGTGTAAGAATATATTCCTTCTGAGGAGTAATTTCTTGTTGAGGGTTTTCCTTCTCTTTATGAGATTTATCCTCTTTATATTCTGAATGACAACAAGGGTTATTTTATTATGTAGAAATTGAGAATATCTAACTTGGACATCATTTAAATATGGAAGAGTTATTATATAACCTTGAACCATTTGGGCTTGCATATTATAAATCGACTATTTTAGATTTTAAGCTTCTATGGTTGTTTCTTGGAGTACCATGTTCCTATTATCCGCAGTAACATTTCAAACCCCAAAGGGGGTCCAACACTAATCTTTAGAATATGATTGATAGTTTAGAGAATACTCATGAGACCAGAGTATAAATAAACCTAAATCTTGATAAATTTTTATAAAGAAGGCAACTCTGGTATATACAACTAAATATTATAATAATCTTACTTTAATTAATTAATTTTAGTTTTAATTAATTAATTTTATAAAGAAGTGATCTCATAGTTAACATATTGAATATTATAATAGATTTTAGTTTGAGTTAGATTAATTTATTTTTTATTAAATTGTTTTACTTAATCAATTTTAATATGTAGATTATTAATCCTTTTAACTCTCTTGATTGTAGGTTAATTTTATTGTCCTTTCTATTAATTTTCTTATTTTTATTTTTTATTTTTCTTTTATTTAACCTAAGAATCTAAAAATATCTTTTAATTAATAAAATTAATATGATTAATTCATAAATTATTTTAATTAATCAACCAATTAATTATGATTTTATCTATTGTTTTTATTATTGTTTTTATTTTATTTTAGTTAATTAATCCTAAGTAACAAATAAACATTCCTATTTAATTGATTTAATTAATTGATTTTATTTTATTTGATTACTTAA
>APFE030550275.1:0-28209 GCA_000404065.3 Pinus taeda | reverse complement strand
CCCCTCTAACCCCCCGGTTCACTACGTAGGTTAGTCGTGGAAAGAATATAACACAACCCAACATGCAGGAGGTTGTCCTGGGGTATAAATGGACATGAAAGCCAAGATAATTTCATCAATGTACTCACTTGTGGAGTAACCAAAAACACAAGATATCATGGCTACAATGTTGTGGCCCCATGGGGAAAATATAGTAGCTAAATATGGAGGGGGGTCTTTAGGGATGTGCTTCTCTTCTCTGATGAAGGTTTGGAGGAGTTTGGGATATAATTTCAACAGGTCTCCAATTGAGAGGGGAGTTAGGTTTGACCCTGGTTGGAGCTGTAACATATCATTGATGGACTTAGCAGTGATGGTGAAAAGGACCTTCTAGTCATGAGACATGATGGTTTTGTGACTGGGGACATAGCAAGCATAACACATATGCACAATTTCAAGAAAAATATGGACTTGGGGGAACTAGTACTTGGGAAAATTTGACTCCCAAAGGTCAATTTTGTCAGCATGGTTCAAGAATTTGTCCCTACTTTGGCAATTTACTTTGAGCGGGAGCTCTATGATAGTGATATCTTTTATCTGGAAGTCTCTGTTAGCTAAGGGGAGGTGGTCCAGGTCTAAATGAGGTGTAGTGATGGGCCTTACATCCATTGCAATTGGGGAAACCATACTCAGTTCTTGTGAATTTTGAGTGTGGGGGGTAGTTCAAAGTTTTTAGGGCAATGGAGGTTTTGCAGTTGTCTATGGCTCACAGTGTTAAAATTGAAGTAAATTTGATCTTTTTACTTAACTAACAGTGTCAAGAAGGTAAATTGACTTGGAATTTTTATAACAGAGTTGGAATTCCACAGTTAAATACCTGGAATTGGGCAGAATTGACTGTAATGGTGGTTAAAGGTGGCTGCAGAGTTTGGTACGGTACTTGTATGGACTAATGAACAAGTTGAGCTGTTTGCAGCATCTGTGGAGCAATTGTAGAGGTTCATGAGCTATTTTGGTTGTTTTGAGGGGTCGCAATGACTTTCTGTGTTCTCATAAGAAAAATGCGCGAAAAGAGTGAAAAGAGGGGTAAACGGGTTTTTGTAGAAAAATTGGTTAATTTTGGCAGGTTTCACTATTTGATGAGCAGTGACGGTTTTCAGTTGGAAGGGGAAAGTGGTTTGGGAGGTCCATCACATCACTTCTGTGGTGCGGGTGGTATCCAAGAGGGGTCGCTCGATTCCACTCATCGATTGACACGTAGCATCGGGGTCCAAGGGGAAAACCACTTTATTGAGTGGGTAAAGGGCGGACATTGGGTCGGCCCGATATGGATGAGAGCTGTTGGATGAGAGGGAGGGAGATTGCAGGGTGATCGGGAGGTGAAGTTGCATGGTGATTTACCCATAACGATTTCGGAGGGGGGCGGGGGGGACCATGAGTCTAATCATGGCGGTATGAGATTATCTTAACCTTTAATCTCATCGGGGCACTTTAATGCGGGATTAATGGCTAAGGCGGGGTTGTTAATATATTTTTGTGGGATATGGGTAGTAATATAGTTTATAATTAAACTAAGGGGTGGGGTTAATTTATACACAGGAATTAAATATATATGGGAAATTGGGTTTTTTGGGGATTTTGTATATATTAATAAAAGTTAATATGAGGTGAAATGACTGGGGGGGTGTGCTTGACTTAGGATAAATGTTACATGGTGGTTTCTTTAACATAGAACATGTTTGTTATGGGTTTTCCCTATGCAAAAGACTTAGCCTTTAGGAAAAGGGTTTTTGTCGTGGGGGGTGAATGAATAGCAAGGGGTTTTTAACACCTTTGTTTATTAAGTCATCAAGCCGAGGGTCCGGTCCCTCCAGAAGTTAGAGAAATTCTCTGAGCCTCTTTGACTTAAGGAGCTAGAGATATTAATCTTTTATTATGAAGAGGAAGTTAATGAGTGATGTAGGGGTTAAAATGAAAGATATGGATGTTAAATGAATCATGTAGTGAACCATTGTCTTTGCTTTATGTATCACTTATGCATGTTTAAAAGATGCATTTGAAACAATGACATAAGTGCTTTTTGTATCAAATGAAATGATATTTCTGCAACCTTCCTACTACTTACCCACTTACTCATCCTACCATTTTTTCTTCACTTTCTTTGGGTGCATCTAGGTTAGCAAACCGTTATCAATCCTTTATTTTCTTTAGAAAAATAAAATATCTAATTCTAACCTTATATCATCCAAGGGATCAATTTAAACTGATGAGCTCATTTTATTCACTCTACCTATCTAATGATCTGCCAAGATTACATTGTTTGTTCATATTTTATTCTCTAACTATAAACATAAAATTCAAAGCATGAAATAGCCAACTTTAAAAATTTTGACTATCATGGACTATGGCATGAGTTACAAGCTGCACACAATCTTTTATTAAGCAAAAAAAGTAAATAGTAGTGGCTTTTGACTTGCTCACTTTCATGGTCTCTTTTTGTCTTTTGGGGTTCATATCTTTTCATTTTTTGACATTTTCATTCTTTTTGTGCTTTGATTATTCTTTTAGGACATACCCTCTTTACATTTTTTAGTATTTTTAATATGGAAAACATTTGCAGAAAGCAAAGGTATGTACAATATTACAAGGTTTAACCTTAGCCATTCAAAATTATGACACCTATTGGTATTGGAACCTAACAGGGACTAGGGAATGAAAATGCAAACTCCAAGCTCCAAAATTATCGCCATTCGAAGGCCCTGGTTGTTTGATCGAGCTTTGAGCAAGTGATCATGATTCCCTAATGGTTAACAAAAAAATTAATACCCATTGCTAAATGTTTGAAATTTAAATACAATAACTTTTTTAATAAAATAAAATAATAATGGACTCTAATGTAGTTGAGAAACTAGTTGATTGAGCTTCTATGATCCAAGAAAACCAAGCGTATTCAAATTAACAACCGAAAAAAGAAGCAAGTTAAAATTGGATTTTGGATAGGCTTGATGGTAATATTAATCTGTTGATTCTTTTATTTTGAGATTTCAACACATTTATGGTTGGAATTGTACATTGAAATTAACCTGAGT
Source organism: Pinus taeda (assembly GCA_000404065.3). NCBI lineage: Eukaryota > Viridiplantae > Streptophyta > Pinopsida > Pinales > Pinaceae > Pinus > Pinus taeda. The sequence goes on along the minus strand of APFE030550275.1, from coordinate 25,141 downwards.
ACCGATATTTCAACACATATGGTTGGACTTGTACATTGAAAGTAACCTGGGTATCAAACACTTTGAAATATAATAAAAAAAGTAATTAATTGGATAGGATCTTTCGCAATTTCTTAAGTATATAGAAAATGTTCTTCATTCTCCTATGTGTTGAAGAGGGATAAAAAGATGCAACTCCAGTTCTCTCTTTCAAAAAAAAGTCTCCAAATGTTCCAAAAAAGTTATTTTTATTATAAAAGAACTTTTAAGAAAACCAACAAACTATAAATGATATAATATTATAATGATATAGATTGACTTATATCAACTATAAACCAGTAATATGTTAGTCGCTTTTCCATTATTCTTCTTTGTCCCAAAAGAAAATCCACAAATGTTCCAAAAGAGCTATCTTTATTGGAAAGAAATTTTTAAGAAAACCAATAAACTATAAATGGTATAATAGTATAAATGATATAGACTGACTTATATCAACTATAAACCAATAATATGTCAATCACTTTTCCATTATGCTTCTTTGTCCAAAAACAAATGGTATTTCAGATTTCAACGTTGTTTTTAATGATTTTGGTTTTCAGTTGAATTCTAGTTTTTTTAGTAAATTTATAAATGATTTTTTTTAAATTTCAACCCTTCTCATATCAAATGATTAAATAATTTTTATCACAATCTTCTATATCAGTTTGACAATCTAGGTGTAGTTGGAGATGAACTTGTGGAGGAAGTTGATCTTCCCCAAGAAAAACTGCATGGATTTCTTATTCACTGGTAAGGGAATCTGTGCAATAGTCCTAACCCTGTCCATGTCTACCTTGATCCCACTTTTTGCAATGATGTGTCCCAAGCGATTACCCTCAAACATTGCAAATATGCTCCTCTTGGGATTCAAGGATATCCTGTACTTGCGACATTGCTCAAAAATATTCTTCAAGTAGCATAAGTGGTCTGAAATATGTTTAGAGAATATTGATAGACCACTATGCTCTGACCAATGGGTCCATGGAAGGCAATGTACATTGCACATTGGAATTTTGCACCAACATTGATTAGCCCAAATGACATTCGTCGAAATGCGAATGTGCCCCACTTCATTCTAAATGTAGTCTTAACTCTGTCAGGCTCTGCAACCAGAACCTAGTTATATCCTAAATATCCGTCAAGAAAATAAAACATTTTAGACCCCAATACTGTTTGCAGTATTTTATCCATGGATGGAACAAGGTAGTTATCCTTATCCGAGGCATAGTTGATATACCTGAAATCTACACACAGGTGGATCTCCCCAGACTTCTTCCTCACAAGAATGAAAGTTGACACCCACATCGAGTGTCACACCCTGTATATGTTCTGAGAATCTAGAAATTTTCTCAGCTCCTCCTATATGATAGGCTCAAGTGTTGGATGAACTTTCCTCAATTTATGTTGAAATGGCTTGGCCCCTTCCTTGATTGGTATTACATGTTGGATGATCTGTGTGTCATATGCCTTGATTTCATCATACGTCCATGCGAAGAAATCATTGTACTACTTGAATAAGCAGATGAAGGCTTGTTGCTCTTGTGGTGTACAACAAGTATCAAGATTGAAATATTTTGGATCCTTCTCAGTTCCCAAGTTAATCTGCTCATGTGACATAGTGGAATTGTGGGTCTTGGCATTGATAGGTCCCCAGAAGCAGTTGTGCAAATCATACAGCTTTTCGAATGACACCACAACCTTAGGGATGAGATTCCCTTTACTTACATTGGTTTCATCCTACAGTTCCTTTTCAAGCTTGTCCTCATTGATCGCTACGTCTTTAAACATGTCAGTGTTCGCCATAAAATACAATATCTATTGGCTATCATAAAAAATGCGTAAATTAGTGATATTATCCACGATGAAAGGTTTTTAAAGCATTTCAATAGAAAATCTGTCCCTCAATGGTGACATCCTATCAATAGCGTTTTCTAAGGCATCTGCAGCTGCATTACGCATTCTTGGAATCAAAATAATATTAAAATCTTGGAAATGTGAGATAACATGCGATACTTCTTGTTGATAAATTTTAATATGAGGTGACACACAATGTATGGTGTTATGTACCTATCACACCATGATTTCTAAATCACCTACCACTTTCAGGATGGAAATGTTGAGGTCAATGGCCTTTTGTAAGCCCAAGATGAGTTCTTTGTACTCTGCAGTGTTATTTGTGCACTCGAATTCCAAGCGGATAGAGATCAAATGCTTTCTCTGCAGTAGGTCTATTAAAATGCAACTAGCTCCAAAGCCCTCCTATGTTTTCGAACCATCGAAATACATAGTCCAAACATCGTCTGTACAAGGACTGTGAATTTCACTACTACTACTACTACTACTACTAATTGTACAAAGTTTATTATTGCTAGTTGGACAAGGAAGGATATCCAACTGTGTGTCTGGTGGAACTAGGGATGGTTGTGCAAGATAACACCCCAATTGAGTTTCCAGGAAGTAATTGCCAAATAATAATTCTATGAAATCCATTGGCTCATTATGTGTGTTCAAGGGAGTGATAGTGTGTTTCATATATCTCTCTGATTCTACTCGGACATGATTATTTCTGTCCCTGTACAGAATCCATAAGTGTGACTAGTCTATGGCAAATTACCCTTGAAGCTTGCTAGACCAGTCTCTACTCAGTAATGCTCCATATGCTTCCAGAATATCCATAATAACTAGGTTGATGCATTGGTGGAATCATCTGTCAGATGATAAGCAAATGATAATATCTCTGAGTTCACCAATTACCTGGACATGAGTTATTTCCAATTGAATAATATGTGCATATATCCTTTCCCATTTAACATTGATTTTCTTGGCAACCGATAATGGCATGACATTCGCCGATGCACTCAAATCAACCAAGCAATTGTGTACATTGAAATTGAATGTTTGGAACGTTAACAAGAACTATAGGCAAAGTGTGTTTGCATCTTAAGTACAAATGTGAGAGTATTGGGAGGCTTATTAGATCCCTTTCCTGAAGAGGTAGCATTACCTGAAGAGGCTTTCCCAAGTTCCCATAAAGGATGTCCTGTTGTCTCGTGATCTTTGTTATTTCGAACATGGAGATGTTTGCATGAACCTTTTCATATCATCCACAATGTTATAATCCACAACGAGAAGACTGAAAGGAGTGTCCAAGGATGGAACTTGGTTTGTGGTTTCCAGAGGGATGGTTCTGTCCTCACTACTATCAGAAACACTTTTCATTGAAACTTCTTTCCCAGACTTCCTTTGAGTGTTTTGTTTTGAGTTAGCGGGTGGATTGATTTTCCTTAACATGTTTTATTTGAATTTACATTTCAAAAACTCAATTATGGTGGTCGGCCCTTGGCTTCTTAAGTTGTACCCGTTTTTCTTCTTCTGCATCAAACCTTCATGCAGAGGCTGCTTATCAATAGTACTCTTTTGGGTTGTGAAAACACAGTTAAACATGTTCATTGCATGCCCAACACTTAGAACTTCATCAGTTGTAATATATTCTTCTTTTTCTTCATTAGGCTTAGTCTGCTCTTTAGCCATGAATGAATCAACAAGCTGCACATCCATTCTGCTCATGACTTGGTTCCATTGTGGGCACGTCTTTTCTAAACGATGCTCTTGATGAAACATGCGATATTGATCCATGCCTATTTTCTCAATGTCAAGGATAACATTGGAACTATGTGTAGACTTTGTTGACTAGTTAATGCTATTGCTAGAAGTTGCACTCCTTTTGAATAGGTACTTAGGGGGCTTGCTTCTCGTGGTAGTCCCTCTTGTCCTTTGTTTGATTTTTGCCATTTTAGTGGCTAGGGACTTGATGAGACAAGCCAGGATTTCAAGATCATTTGGTTCTTTCTCCTTGGCCTTGCTCACAAAGGCCTGGGACCTCTTACCCATGTCCTTGGAGTCCTTTGTTGATTCATCATTTGAGATGACTCCAATAGCATGAAAGTCCTTCTCAACGGAAATAGCCTCTTCACAATTTTCATTCAATATATGTTTCACAGTTCACTTTACAAACTGCACAATACTTATTGGCAAGGTAGAAGTATAGTAATCTATGGTGATGGGGTCATGAGGTTTTGTATTTTTAGAAAATTTGTTCAAGATGCGATTGAACCTCTGATTGAAATCTTTCACTTTTTCCTTTTTCTCCATATTAAGATTACCTAGTTCTTTAAATAACATGGCAAGGGTCTTATCATTAGCAATTTTTTCAAGAAATATCTTCTTGAACCCCCTCCAATTTTGGATGGAGTTTGGAGGAAGGTTGTGACACCATACATCTTCTCTACCATCCAAGGTACATGGAAAAAGTTTGCATGCAACATCATTGTAACATACCTCAAGTGTTTGCAGATGTAGGTAAAATTTATCAAGATGGTCTTTAGCTTTCGCTGTCTTATCAGGGTCATACTTTGTTGACAACTTCTCTGAATGATTTTGCATCTTGTGTAGGACACCCGAAAGTGCTAGTGGGCCCTGAGTCATCCAATCTAGATTTTTATATTCCATGTATTCTTCTTTGTTGTCCTCCTCTTCTTTATCAAAATTTGATGGTTCTTCTTCCTCTTCTTTTTCCTCTCCACCTATCCCACCAAAACTTGAGCCCAAGAGTAAGATGTTGCCTTCGTTACCCACATGAAAGAGTGGAGACTCTTCTTCCCTTTCCACGTATTTTGATAATTATTCAAGAGTAGAAAGAACCACTTCTTAAACATAAAAGGCTACTATACTCATGGGGGTGGTCTTGTTCTTCTTTGGATAATATGGAAGACTGATTACTCCTGGAATCAATCCAGCAAATTTTGCAAATTGATGGGTTATAGAACGAATGGCCCGAAGCTAATCATAGGGGATTTCACGTTCAGGCCTTGGATGGGAAGAGTTACCAACTTCAAAAGAATGAGTAGGTATGTGGAATGAATGTTGTTTCCTTGAACAAATAATGGAACGATGGGGTCAACGGGTATATCAACCATACAATATTGGCTTCCCTCCTTCTAGCGCCATAAATGTTGATGGTGCTGGACCCACCAACATTCAAGGGATCTCCTCGATATGAAGTCCAAATCAAGCCTCACACCACTTGGTGTAGGATTCCCATCCAGTATAAATGCCTGGTTTCCAAATCCTTAAATATTTGTCTTGGCTCTAACTGTCAGCACAAGTGAGTGATGCAACGGTCTCTTTGAAAAGCAAGGGAAGTGTGCCTAGTCAGTGTGTAGTTGCAATTGTGTTGAGGTTATTCTACTACAAAGGGGGAAAGAAAAGTGATCCTCTTAGTGATACATAATAGTACCACCCAGGGAGAGACACACATGAACCAGAAGGATTTGCCTAACATATAGTGGAAGAGTCCACATCAGATGTGACAGTCGTTACCATCAACAAACAAGGAAATATTTGTCTAGTATCCCACGAAATAGTCCACAAGGACGGGACAACGATAATAACCATCACAACACATTCTCAATAAGATAAGAACTAAAATAACCAAAATATTTCAACTATCTTAGTACATGTAAAAGCAAACACAAAATACAAACGTCCACATAATAGTCTTACAAGCATTCATAATCCATGAATGAGGAATGTGCTGGCATGAAAAGGCTTATGTTATTAAGGAAAAATTCCAAGATACGTATTTATAGTGTACATCACTAGCTCCAGTAGTGGGACATTGAAGCCACTCCTTGCTCCTCAAAGTGCTATCTTATCTCTCTAATGCCTTATAGGAGGAGCCAAGGTGAAAAGTCTTTTGCTCATACAATGAGGGGGTATATATAGCTAAAGGGTGATGCTTCCCCTTGGGACCTTTGACTACCCTCATGACTATTCAACTTCCTATGAATTTTCAACTTACATGACTCTTCATATTCATGTGTGTCCTTTGTACTTCTACATTACAATACATTTGAATACAATACACATGGTCCACAATAGTGATGTGGCATATGATTGCTCATGACATGGCACTACTCACATGGATTGCTTGATGATGTGGTAATGCTAGGTCACTGTTGCTGCTGAGTATTGGATGTATTCTTGGATATGCTTTCTCTTCTCATCTGCATGGATTGGTAATGCAGAGTGTTCAATGATCTTAAGTCTTGGATGGAAGTTGAAAACTTGTGTCCCTTTGATTCCTCTTGATAGATCCACTTGTAACTTTAGCTGCAAGAGAGTCTTTAGGCATGCTTCCCTCCTCATTCTCCTTCTTCATCATCTCTCCATGAATTGATAGTGTACCTTTTCCTGCAATTCACTCATGATGGGATGACATCAATCTGAAAACCCCCTAGTCTAAGATGATGCATTATTATCCATGAACTAAGCCTGGGACAAGTCATAGGCTGGGAGAAAGGGCTTAGTGACTGGGACTATGCACTACGCAATTCTAGGTAACAGGCTCACATCCAAGAGGGCTAATTCTGCGCAGTGCATAGCTCGGTCGGGGCCTACTGAAGCTAAGTTTCCCGCTCAGGAAGATTTTTCTAAGTGTGGGAAGAGAGATGGACTCATGATGAAACTGAACTGTGATCACACACTTAGCATACTTTGAAAACATGACAACATAGATCATCATAACACACAAACAAAGCATTCCCCTTTGTTTTACTGCCTCATGACAAGATACGACAAGTGTGATACTTAACATAGACTTTAGGACGACCGTGACGACACTTGTGCGACAATGCTCTAGACTTTATGTATGAATGCGAGAAATATTTACATGTTTGGGAAAACTCATATACACAAGGATCGACCCTGAAAACCACCAGAAAAGGCTCGCAAACATTGTAGGATAGTCAAACATGCCAAAAAATGACAGTTAATCCAACATGCAAAAGGGGCCAAAGAACTTCAAAAAATCTCATGAAATGAGCTTAAGTGTTTGCAACAATCAAGGAAAAGACTAAGGAAGGTTCCAAAATTTGAATGCAAGCCAAAATTTTGGAGGGTATTGTAGTAGCTATGACAAAAACATTAAAAAATAGGTTAATAATCTAACTAAGCCATCTCTAGGTGGAATTTCCATAAACGAATTATGGGTTATGGATATCTCATGTATTCTAGCCTCTCCACCACGTTTCGTGACTAGAACATATCTGATGCTATGAAATCTAACACTCCTTCTTAGCGAGGATTATGTTCTAGTGTTGCACAACCTCCCACAACACCCTATCTTTGTATCATTATCTATCACGTTGTTGATGTCTAGTTGTTGTTTCCCACCAATTATTGCACAACTCTAATGTTGCATTTGTGCTACTATTGACACCAACATACTATTGCCAACCTTGTATATGCACTGCAACTCCCTCTTATATGTCTCTACTGCAATTGCAACAACTGCAACTAAGAAGAATCCTTAATATTGAATCAATTGTGTTCAGTATGATGCATTTGTTTCTTGAATCCTACCAGTTACTTTCTATTGCTTTTTCCACCAAGGAATTTGCATTGTTGCTGACTCTACATTGTGCCCCTCTGCACTACTACCTAATGAGCCCCAAAAATGGGTAACTTATTGGGCTCATTTTGCCTATTATTATCGATTAATCCACTTTTATTCATAGTTCTATGCATGCTTTTGAATATATTTATGTTAATTGAATGAATGAGAATAGTCACTTGACCACAAAGTCTACTACGTGTTTATTGTAGATTTTTGGACATCTTTTGGACCAAGGTCAAGCATTTATGAGCCAGTTGACAGCCAAATATGAAGGAACAAGGCCGAGGATTCATAGGAAGGGTGTATCTAGTGCTAAATGACCCTTTCCTCGAGTTCTCCACCATCAGCTCGGAGTTCAACAACCCACCAAAGATGATTTCAAGGGGCAGCCGAGCAGATTTTGTGAAGTGGTTGATTAACTGCAATCTTGAGTAGCTAAGCCCCTAAAGTTAAGGAGGGTTGTTGGGAGTCATCGTAGTGCATAAGTAGGAAGGCTTCAAGCCTTAGTAGGTTAGCCATTGAACAATTTCTTTTCACACTTGAGTGCAGCTCTGCCTTTCAGCTCAACTTCGAGATTTTGCTGTAGCAGTTTTGTGACATGATTATTTTTTGAGTAATGGAGATAAACTTCACCTTGTACCAGCTCTGAGATTTCTTAGGAGGCTGTAGCTCTTGGGGTTGGGCCCAACCCAAGTGCCAGTGCCTCCTTTTTGTACTTGTATGTGTTTTTGTTGCATTCCTAGAATAATTTCTGCTATTTAGATTAAAATCTTGCTTTGTTATTTAGGTCATTTTTGATGATTGAAATAGATTTTCATGCTTCAAGTTGATTTGATAGTTTGGTAAAGGAAAAGACATGCAAAAAGTCCACCAAGCAATCCTTGATCTCATCTCTCCCTCCTTGGGACCATGAGCTGAGACCAAGGCATACTTGCTGCCACAAAAACATTGTTTTTGCCTCTTCATGCAATTGCTAGTGTTAGATTTTTAGTTAGGGAAGTTGATACCAGTTGTACTTGCATGTTTAAAATCTGTTCTTGCTTAGCTTCCATAGTTATCTTACATAATTTTCTGCCAATGAGCTTCTATTCATCATGTTTCTGGTTTTTAGGTCAAATTAGGTCAAAATAGCTAGATCTTTGGTTTTCCTAGTCTTTGTTGATCAGTTTTGGAAAATAGTGTGCAAAACACCTGAGATACCTCCCTGCCTACCCTTCCTCCATCATACAACCTGCTCCAACCCCTAATCCAAGATTCCTTCCCTTCATTTGCACATTTTCCACTTTGCCCTAATTTCTACATTCTTGTGCATCATTGCTCCCTCCATCCTTGAACAACTCCTATCACATTAATCGCTCCTTAGCCTCATTCATCGGGTTCTAGACCCCCTAACATCCTTATCCAACCTCCATTTCCACTTTCCCACCGTTTTTCCACTATCAACCCTCCAAAATCCTCTTTTGGATCTTCCTGTAGAACATCCTGTAGAACCCCTGCAGACTTCCTGTAGAAGTTCACGTGAGAAGTTTTTCGAGATCTGATCACTGTGAAACTCTCTGGAAGGGTGTTAGCGACCCCTTAGGCCCTCTTCTCACCTTCCCAACCTCCTGCAAGTGCCCACTCCATTTCCTTTCGCCCATCAACCTCTGCACAATCAAAAATAGTTAAAGCACATGCATAATAATTCTGTGAAATTACTCAAAAATACAAGAATATGTTTTCTTCATATTTCTCTTCAGAATTAGCTTAGTCACATGCATTTTTCCTTTCCAATAGTCAATGGCATCCAATTCCACCGCTTTCATCTCTTTTCTTGCACCAGTAGGGTTAGTCAGTAAAACTAGGGTTTGCTAGGGTTTGCGTTTCTTTTCAGCTTTCAGCTTATTTCTGCAAGTAGACTAGCCTCCTTTGAGTTAGCTTTCATCCATCACAGTTAAAAGCTTCTTCTAAGAGCTCATAGAAGCTGGCTTAAGCTCCTAGGGGACTTATGCCAGCTGATCAAGTGACAACCTGTGGCAAGAGCTAGTACTTGTGCATATAGCATTGTCGCTTCCAAGTTTGTTACGAACAACCGGGTGATAAAAGTAAAGAAGGGAGTCCCAGGAGTTGCAACATCATTGCTGAAATACTGGAGCCCACCACTACCAACTATGCAATCTGCTCCCTAGCACCTGATTACTACTAGTCTGCAATTGTCACTCTGGAATTAGACTGCATCTCTGACACTGATCCATCCTACTACTAAATATTGTGGGCCCTTGTAGAAAACTATTGATCCATGAGAAGGAAACCTCAAGGATCCTTCCCAATATCTATAGTTCTAGACTATAGCTTCATGTCACCCCACCTCACTCCTAGAAGTATGACTTCCATCATAGCGAAGTCTTCCTCCAACCTGAAGGACAACTTGTCTATCTCGATCAAAGTTGTCACCTGGTCCTGCTTCTCCTACTTGTCCTTCTTTTTGAGAGTACACTGCATGTTATAGTGACCAAGCTCACCAAACCTGAAGCACTTGACCTTTGAAAGGTCCTTATTCTTTTTCTTTTTCTCCCCCTGCCCTTGACTGGGACCCTTCAATGTTAGGGACACATTCTCCTCCTCTGATCCAGATTTAAACAGGAACACAACAAATTACAGAGATAACCATAAACACAGAGATGCAATGGAAATAATACTTCATTTCATTAATGTAAAATACTCAAATATGATTACAAACAAAGTTGGAAATAAACCAGCTAGGGCAACTGTAGCTTATCTCTGAGAAGAGATGTGGCGGCTACATGCCTCTAAACTGTGTTACAATGAGGCTCGAAGGCCTGTTTATTGTTGAGAAATAATGGAAAACCCTTCACATCCCAAAACCTAACCTTAGAAGATGAAATGACAAATTGTGGGCCCTGTTTTGGTAAATTGGTACATCAATTTCCCGGGGTCGTAACTTTGGCACCTGATCTCCATTTGACACGTACAATAGCTCGTTAGAAAGATCTATCCAAGAACTATAACTTTGGGAAGGGAAACATCAGTCCATGGACCCATGCTGCCCCTAGATTTCCCAAAAAACATCGTTTAGGGCCTCAAAACGACTCCAGAAGTTCAGGACCCGAAAAACTGATAAAAATAGTAAATTGTGCTACAAATAAGGAAACTGAAAAGCTGAAAGGACAGTTGTGGGGGTCCAAGTGGGATAGGTGGGTGGCAACCAACATCCACCTAGATCATTCCTCCCCCCTTAGGAAGCAATGGTCCCCATTACGTTGAGTTCCTCCCTGAGATGAGGAAGCTTCTGGTGAGCTGGGTCCCTAGTGAGTTGTTCTGCAATCTCTAATGTGTCTAGAAATGGTGGGAAGCATGGTCGACGATGGTCCACATTGAACATTGGGTGCAAGCGAAGGAATGGAGGAATGTTGTGTTTCAAAGCATTGTTTCCCGTAACCTTGGTACTGGTGTAAGGACCATGTCGGAGTGGTCTGAGTTTCTGATGGGTTCTGGTAAGGTGTTCTCTCTGCAGATGTAACCAAACTTTTTCGCCCACCTGAAACTTGTGTGGTACCCCTATGGGTGAGGAGAAGTTGTTCCTGTGTTCTGTCATGACCATATTCCTTTGCTGCTGCTGCTACATGGAGGAACCCTTCACGGGGGTCATGGATGTGGCAACGATCTTCCCCTTACTTTGGGAGTGAACCAGACAGATGAATTTCCTAGTATGGGAGATGAGCTTGTTGCCTTTCTTAGCAGTGATCAAAGAGGTGGCGGTATGTGGGGCTACCTCCAGTATCCTGTATAATGAATCACCCAAAGAAATGATGACAGCACGAGGCCTTGACTCATACACAACATGTTGCCTCCACAAGTATGGTTGGCCTAATATCACATTACAAACATCTAGAAGTGTAACATCACACAATACCTCGTCTGTGAAGGACTTGATGCTGTAGAGAAGGCAACACTACTAGCGAACCTTGAGATCTCGTCCTTCATGAAGCCACCTGATACTATACAGCTGCAGGTGTGGTGTAGTCGATAGACCCAATTTCTTCACGTCCTCTACTGAAATAAGGTTCTTTTGGCTGCCACTGTCGACAATGAATTACAATGGTGAACCCTTCACCCACATCTGTGAGTGGAAAAGACGTTCCCCCTCCTCTGGATCTTCAGGTTCATTCTTCTAGATCTTGGTGGTGGCAACAGTAGCATTGGGTTCTGCATCAATGATCTACTTCCCTTTGCCATTCCCCTTGTCAGGTTCTGGCTCAAGGTCGAAACATGCATCTGATTCGGGAGCCTTCAACTCAGCCACCAACGACTGCTTGGTCCAACACTCATGTTATGAGTGGGACCCTTATGGAACTCACACTAGTTTCCTGTGTCCTTCTTCAGCTTTGTGGTGTTGTTCTTTTCTTGCGGCTTCGACAGGTTGTCTTGGGTCACCCCGCCCTGGCTTTGCCCTTTAGGCTTCAAATTTGCAGATCCAAATTCTTGCTTCTTCTGTTTGAACTTTTGCTCGATTTTGACAACGTATTGGTACGCTGTGCAAAGCTAAGAGATGTTCAGGAACTCCATCTCTTCCTGGATGTATATGTGTAGGCAAGCATGGTATTTGAGTACTAGATGCAGATCAAAATCTTTGATACCCAACTATGTGCGAAGGGTATGAAAAATGTTTGTGAACTCCAGAACATCTTGGTCCCTTCCCTGCCTCAGCATGGTCCATTTGATGTGTTTGTCCTTATAGCTTTTGACAGGGTAGTACTTCTCCTTGATGGCATCTCGGAATGAATCCCAAGTGGGTGCGGCTGAAAATAGTGAGCCCATACTTTCATTCTTCTACTCGCAGTAGGTTTCCCACCAATCCTTGACGTGGGGGGCTACTTTGAGAAGAGCAAAAAAAATCTTTTCCCGACTCGAAAATTCATGAACAGAAAAATAACCCTCTGGCAGATTTAACCATTTATCTATGGCATTTGCGTCTATTTGACCCTCGAATATGGGGATTTCAAAATTAACTTGTACCTTAAATGGTGTGGCATTTCTAGAGTAGCTGTTGGAAGCCGATGCATTGCCTCTGGTTAGCTGCTGAAGGATCTACGCAAAGCTATCCATCATCGCGTTCCTTTGTCACTTGAGGGCTTCTTCGAGCAAGATTTTGATAGGATCTCCTGCCCCCTCATCTTTCTTCTCATCCACCATGGGAGGCCGTCGAGTTTTGCAAGGCTGGTCTTGCAAAGGTTCGACCAGTTCAAGCCCTAACTCATATCCCGACCTCGTTGGGGACATGCAAAGAAAAACAGAGAAAAAGAAGACCACTCTGATACCATTGATCCAAATTTAAATAGGAATGCAACAAATTACAGAGATAACCATACACACAGAGATGCAGTGGAAATAATACTTCATTTCATTAATGTAAAATACTGAGATATTCTTACAAACAGAGTTGGAAATGGACCTGCTAGGGCAATGGTAGCTTATCTCTGAGAAAATATGTGGCAGCTACATGCCTCTGAACTGTGTTACAATGAGGCTCGAAGGCCTATTTATTTTTGAGAAACAATGGAAAACCCTTAACATCCCAAAACCTAACCCTAGAAGATGAAAGGCCAAATTGTGGGCCCCGTTTGGGTAAATTGGTACACCAATTTCCTGGGGTTGTAACTTTGGCACCCGATCTCCATTTGACATGTACAATAGCTCGTTAGAAAGATCTATCCGAGAAATATAACTTTGGGAAGGGAAACATCGGTCCATGATCCCATGTTGCCCCCAGATTTCCCAAAAAACGTCATTTAGGGCCTCAAAATGGCTCCGGAAGTTCAGGACCCGAAAAATTGCTAAAAATAGTAAATTATGCTACAAATAAGGAAACTTAAAAGCTGAAAGAGACAGTTGTGGGGGTCCAAGTGGGATAGGTGGGTGGCCACCAATATCCACCTAGATCATTCCTCCCCCCTTAGGAAGAAATGGTTCCCATTGTGTTGAGTTCCTCCCTGAGATGAGGAAGCTTCTGCTGAGCTGGGTCCCTAGTGAGTTTTTTTGCAATCTCTGATGTGTCTAGAAATGGTGGGAAGCATGGTCGACGACGGTCCGCATTGAACACTCGGTGCAAGTGAAGGAATGGAGGAATGTTGTGCTTCAAATCATTTTTTCCCGTAGCCTTGGTACTGGTGTAAGGACCATGTCAGAGTGGTCTGAGTTTTTGATGGGTTATGGTAAGGCGTTCTCTCTGCAAATGTAACCAAACTTTGTCGCCCACCTGAAACTTGTGTGGTACCCCTATGGGTGAGGAGAAGTTGTTCCTATGTTCTGTCATGACCATATTCCTTTGTTGCTACCGCTACATGGAGGAACCCTTTGCGGGGGTCATGGGCGTGGCAACGATCTTCCCCTTACTTTGGGAGCGAACTAGACAGATGAATTTCCTAGTCTAGGAGATGAGCTTGTTTCCTTTCTTAGCAGTGATCAAAGAGGTGGTGGTATGTGGGGCTACCTCCGATATCATGTATAATGAATCACCCAAAGAGATGATGACAGCGCGAGGCCTTGACTCATACACATCATGTCGCCTCCACAAGCATGGCTGGCCTGATAGCACATCACAAACATCTAGAAGTGTAACACCACACAATACCTCATCTGTGAAGGGCTTGATACTATAGGGAAGATGGCACTGCTGGCGAAATTTGAGATCTCGTCCTTCATGATGCCACCTGATACTGTACGGCTAGAGGTGTGGTGTAGTCGGTAGACCCAACTGCTTCACGACCTCTACTAAAATAATGTTCTTTTGGCTGCCACTATCGACAATGAATTGCAGCGGCGAACCCTTCACCCACATCTGTGAGTGGAAAAGACATTCCCCCTCCTCTGGATCTTTGGGTTTATTCTTTTGGATCTTGGTGGTGGCAACAATAGCGATGTGCTCTACATCAATGATTTGCTTCTCTTTGCCATTCCCCTTGTCGGGTTCTGGCTCAGGGTTGGAATATGCATCTGATTTGGGAGCCTTCAGCTTAGCCACCAGTGACTGCTTGGTCCGACACTCGTGTTATGAGTGGGACTCTTGTGGAACTGACACCACTTTCTTGTGTCCTTCTTCAACCTCATGTTGTTGTTCTTTTCTTGAGGCTTCGACGGGTTGTATTAGGTCACCCCGCCTTGGCTTTGTCCTTTGGGCTTCGGATTTGCAGATCCAAAGTATTGCTTCCTTTGTTTGAAATTTTTCTCAATTTTGACAGTGTATCGGTACACTGTGCCGAGCGAGGAGATGTTCAAGAACTCCATCTCTTCCTGGATGTATCTGGGTAGGTAGCCACAGTATTTGAGTACTAGATGCAGATCAGAAACTTTGATACCCAACTGTGTGCGAAGGGTATGAAAAATGTTTGTGAACTCTGAAACATCTTGGTCCCTTCCCTACCTCAGTGTGGTCCATTTGATGTATTTTTCCTCATAGCTTTTGACAGGGTATTACTGCTCCTTAATGGCATCCCGAAATGAATCTCAAGTGGGTGCAGCTAAAAATAGTGAGCCCGTACTTTCATTCTTCTACTTACAACATGTTTCCCACTAATCCTTAATGTGGGGGGCTACTTTGAGAAGAGCAAAAACAATATTTTCCCAACTTGAAAATTCATGAACAGAAAAATAACCCTCTAGCAGATTTAACCATTTATCTACGGCATCTACATCTATTTGACCCTCGAATATGGGGATTTGAAAACTAACTTGTACCTTAAAGGGTGTGGCATTTCCAGAGTAGCTGTTGGAAGTCGATGCGTCACCTCTGGTTAACCGCTGAAGGATCTGCCCAAAGCTATCCATCATCACATTCCTTTGTCGCTCGAGGGCTTCTTCGAGCAAGATTTTGATAGGATCTCCTGCCCCCTCATCTTTCTTCTCATCTGCCATGGGAGGCTATCGGGATTTGTGAGGTTGGTCTTGCAAAGGTTCGACCAGTTCAAGCCCTAACTCCATATATCCCGACCTCGTTGGGGACATGCAAAGAAAAATAGAGAAAAAACAGACCACTCCGATACCACTAATCTAGATTTAAACAGGAACAAAACAAATTACAGAGATAACCATAAACACAGAGATGCAGCAGAAATAATACTTCATTTCATTAATGTAAAACACTGAGATATGCTTACAAACAGATTTGGAAATAAACCAGCTAGAGCGATGGTAGCTTATCTCTGAGAAGAGATGTGGTGGCTACATGCCTCTAAATTGTGTCACAATGAGGCTCGAAGGCCTATTTATTATTGAGAAATAATGGAAAACCCTTAACATCCCAAAACCTAACCCTAGAAGAAATGCCAAATTGTGGGCCCCGTTTGGGTAAATTGGTACATTAATTTCCCGGGGTCGTAACTTTGGCACCCGATCTCCATTTGACGTGTACAATAGCTCGTTAGAAAGATTTATCCGAGAAATATAACTTTGGGGAGGGAAACATCGGTCCATGGACCCATGTTACCCTTATATTTACCAAAAAAATGTCGTTTAGGGCCTCAAAACGAATCTGAAAGTTCAGGACCCGAAAAACTGCTAAAAACTGTAAATTATGCTACAAATAAGGAAACTAAAAAGCTAAAAGAGATAGTTGTGTGGGTCCATGTGGGATAGTTGGGTGTCCACCAACATCCACCTCAATCATTCCTCCCCCTTTAGGAAGCAATGGTCCCCATTGCATTGAGTTCCTACCTGAGATGAGGAAGCTTCTGTTGAGCTGGGTCCCTAGTGAGCTGTTCTGCAATCTCTGATGTGTCCAAAAATGGTGGGAAGCATGGTCGATGACCATCCACATTGAACACTCGATGTAAAAGAAGGAATGGAGGAATGTTGTGCTTTAAATCGTCGTTTCTCGTAGCCTTGGTACTGGTGTAAGGACCATGTCGGAGTGGTCTGAGTTTCTGATGGGTTCTGGTAAGGCGTTCTCTCTGCAGATGTAACCAAACTTTGTCGCCCTCCTGAAACTTGTGTGGTACCCCTATGGGTGAGGAGAAGTTGTTCCTATGTTCTGTAATGACCGTATTCCTTTGTTGATGTTGCTGCGTCAAGGAACCCTTTGTAGGGGTCATGGATGTGGCAATGATCTTCCCCTTACTTTGGGAGTGAACCAGACAGATGAATTTCCTAGTCTGGGAGATAAGCTTGTTGCCTTTCTTAGCAGTGATCAAAGAGGTGGAAGTATGTGGGGCTACCTCCGGTATCCTTTATAATGAATCACCCAAAGAAATGATGACAGCATGAGGCCTTGACTCATACATAGTATGTCGCCTCCAAAAGCATGGCTGGCCTAATAGCACATCACAAACATCTAGAAGTGTAACATCACATAATACCTCGTCTGTGAAGGGCTTGATGCTGTAGGGAAGGTGGCACTGCTGGCGAACTTTAAGATCTCGTCCTTCATGAAGCCACCCGATACTGTACAGCTGTGAGTGTGTTATAGTCGATAGACCCAACTACTTTATGACCTCTGCTGAAATAAGGTTCTTTTGGCTGACCCTCGAATATGGGCATTTCAAAATTAACTTGTATCTTAAAAGGTGTGGCATTTCTAGAGTAGCTATTGGAAGCTGATGCTTCACCTCTGGTTAGTCGCTGAAGGATTTGCACAAAGCTATCCATCATTGCGTACCTTTGCTGCTCCAGGGCTTCTTCGAGCAAGATTTGGATAGGATCTCCTTCCCCCTCATCTTTCTTATCATCTGCCATGGGAGGCCATCGGAATTTGCGAGGCTGGTCTTGCAACAGTTCAACCAGTTCAAGCCCTAACTCCTTATATCCTGACCTCGTTGGGGACATGCAAAGAGAAACAGAGAAAAAGCAGACCTCTCTGATACCACTGATCCAGATTTAAATAGGAACGCAACAAATTACAGAGATAAACATAAACACAGAGATGCAGTGGAAATAATACTTCATTTCATTAATGTAAAATACTGAGATATGCTTACATACAGAGTTGGAAATAAACCAGTTAGGGCGATGGTAGCTTATCTCTAAGAAGATATGTGGCAGCTACATGCCTCTGAACTGTGTTACAATGAGGCTCGAAGGCCTATTTATTGTTGAGAAACAATGGAAAACTCTTAACATCCCAAAACCTAACCCTAGAAGATGAAACGCCAAATTGTGGGCCCCGTTTGGGTAAATTGGTACATCAATTTCCTAGGGTCGTAACTTTGGCACCCGATCTCCATTTGATGCGTACAATAGCTCGTTAGAAAGATCTGTCTGAGAACTATAACTTTGGGAAGGGAAACATTGATCCATGGATCCATGTTGCCCCCAAATTTCCCAAAAAAATTCGTTTAGGGCCTCAAAACGACTCTGTAATTTCAAGACTTGAAAAACTACTAAAAATAGTAAATTGTGCTACAAATAAGGAGACTGAAAAGCTGAAAGAGATAGTTGTGGGGGTCCAAGTGGGATAGGTGGGTGGCCACCAACATCCACCTGGATCATTCCTCCGCCCTTAGGAAGCAATGCTCCCCATTGCGTTGAGTTCCTCCCTGATATGAGGAAGCTTCTGCTGAGCTGGGTCCCTAGTGAGCGGTTTTGCAATCTCTGATGTGTCTAGAAATGGTGGGAAGCATGGTTGAAGACGGTCCACATTGAACACTTGGTACAAGCGAAGGAATGGAGTAATGTTGTGCTTTAAAGCATTGTTGCCCATAGCCTTGGTACTGGTGTAAGGACAATGTCGAAGTGGTCTGAGTTTCTGATGGGTTCTGGTAAGGCATTCTATCTGCAAATGTAGCCAAAATTTGTCACCCACCTGAAACTTGTGTGGTACCCTTGTGGGTGAGGAGAAGTTTTTCCTGTGTTCTGTCATGGCTGTATTCCTTTGTTGTTGCTGCTGCGTGGAGGAACCCTTTGCGGGGGTCATGGATGTGGCAACGTTCTTCCCCTTACTTTGGGAGGGAACCAGACAGTTGAATTCCCTAGTCTGGGAGATGAGCTTGTTTCCTTTCTTAGCAGTGATCAAAGAGGTGGCAGTATGTGGGGCTACCTCCGATATCCTGTATAATTAATCACCCAAAGAAATAATGACAGCGTGAGGCCTTGACTCATACACAGCATGTCGCCTCCACAAGTATGGTTGGCATAATAGCACATCACAAACATCTAGAAGTGTAACATCACACAATACCTCATCTGTGAAGGGCTTGATGATATAGAGAAGGCATCACTGCTGGCGAACTTTGAGATCTCATCCTTCATGAAGCCACTCGATACTATACGACTATGGGTGTGGTGTAGTCGGTAGACCCAACTGCTTCACAGCCTTTATTGAAATAAGGTTCTTTTAGCTACCACTGTCGACAATGAATTGCAGCGGCGAACCTTCACCCACATTTGTGAGTGGAAAATACGTTCCCCCTCCTCTGGATCTTCGTGTTCATTCTTCTGTATCTTGGTGGTGGCAACAGTAGCGCTGGGCTTCGCATCAATGATCTGCTTCCCTTTGCCATTCCCCTTGTCGGGTTCTGGCTCAAGGTCGGAACATGCATCTGATTCGAGAGCCTTCAACTCAGCCACCAACAATTGCTTGGTCCGACACTCACTTATGTTATGAGTGGGACTCTTGTGGAACTCACACCACTTTCCTATGTCCTTCTTTAGCTTCGTGGTGTTGTTCTTTTCTTGCAGCTTCGACGGGTTGTGTTGGGTCACCCAGCCTTGGCTTTGTCCTTTGAGCTTCGGATTTGCAGATCCAAAGTCTCGCTTCTTCTATTTTAACTTTTGCTCAATTTTGATAGCATATTGATACGTTGTGCCGAGCGAGGATATGTTCAGGAACTCCATCTCTTCCTGGATGTTTCTGTGTAGGCAGCCGCAGTATTTGAGTACTAGATGCAGATCAAAATCTTTGATACCGAACTATGTGCGAAGGGTATGAAAAATGTTTGTGAACTCTGGAACATCTTGGTCCCTTCCCTACCTCAGCATGGTCCATTTGATGTATTTGTACTCATAGCTTTTGACAGGGTAGTACTGCTCCTTGATGGCATCCCGTAATGAATCCCAAGTGGGTGCGGCTGAATATAGTGAGCCCGTACTTTCATTCTTATACTCGTAGTAGGTTTCCCACCAGTCCTTGATGTGGGGGGCTACTTTGATAAGAGCGAAAACAATCTTTTCCCGACTCGAAAATTCATGAACAGAAAAATAACCCTCTAGCATATCTAACCATTTATCTACGACATCTGCATCTATTTGACCCTCGAATATGGGGATTTCAAAATTAACATGTACCTTAAACGGCGTGGCATTTCCAGAGTAGCTATTGGAAGTCGATGCGTCACCTCTGGTTAGCCACTGAAGGATCTACGCAAAGCTATCCATCATCGCGTTCCTTTGTCGCTCAAGGGCTTCTTTGAGCAAGATTTTGATAGGATCTCCTGCCCCCTCATCTTTCTTCTCATCTGCCATGGGAGGTCGTCAGGATTTGCGAGGCTGGTCTTGCAAAGGTTCGACTAGTTCAAGCCCTAACTTTTTATATGCTGACCTCGTTAGGAACATGCAAACAAAAACAGAGAAAAAGTAGACCGCTTCGATACCACTGATCCAGATTTAAACAGGAACGTAACAAATTACAAAGATAACCATAAACACAGAGATGCAGTGGAAATAATACTTCATTTCATTAATGTAAAATACTGAGATATGCTTACAAACAGAGCTGGAAATAAACTAGCTAGGGCGATGGTAGCTTATCTCTCAGAAGAGATGTGGCGGCTACATGCCTCTGAACTGTGTTACAATGAGGCTCGAAGGCCTATTTATTGTTGAGAAACAATGGAAAACCCTTAACATCCTAAAACCTAACCCTAGAAGATGAAACGCCAAATTGTGGGCCCCGTTTGGGTAAATTGGTACATCAATTTCCCAGGGTCATAACTTTGGCACCCGATCTCCATTTGACGCGTACAATAGCTCATTAGAAAGATCTATCCAATAAATATAACTTTGGGAAGGGCAGAATTGATCCATGGACACATGCTGCCCCTAGATTTCCCAAAAAACGTCGTTTAGGGCATCAAAATGGCTCCAAAAGTTCAAGACTCGAAAAACTGCTAAAAATAGTAAATTATGCTACAAATAAGGAAACTGAAAAGTTGAAAGAGACAATTGTGGGGGTCCAAGTGGGATAGGTGGGTGGCCACCAACATCCACCTGGATCATCCTCATTCTCCATGCCCTTGTTGTTGTTGTTGCTAATGGTACTCTTTAATAGAGGTCGTCTCAATTCCTCCTACTATAGATCATAACACATCCTGTCCCACCTTGGCAAGGTATTTTTTTCCCAAGATACTTTGGAAAAATACCTCTCAATCCTTTGATACACTATTTAGTGTTAATCGTACAAGTTGTGTGGGTTGAGGTGCTAACCCAAAAACTGCAAGTTGATCTCGGATTCTTGAATCTGAGTGAGAAAGGCATATATTCTCTCACCGTTCTGCATGTTGGTGTTCCTCAACTTCTACTGGAGGTACATCTTCCACTAATCGGAAGAGATATGAAATAACTCAAACCCTTTCTCTTCCATGAGTGAGACTAGGTGATCTTTGACACCATCCATAATCATCCTCTTGGCCTTTACCATTTCCTTCTTGTACTCCTTTTTTTTATCATGGTCTTAGGGAACTTCTATAACATTGTCCACATAGGATTTCATGCCATATTCATCTAGAAGGAAGGACATCCTAGCCTTCCAGATGACATAGTTTGAGGCTCCCTCCAACCTATCCTAATCTCTAAGCCATGTTGTGGCCATCTCTGAATTTGGTCTGGAAACTCCCTCTTCCTCTATTCAGCTACTACTCTGCTACTCATACTACCTCTTGGAATGTGCAATTCTGCTAGATGCTACTACCTCCTATAACTGGGAAAATCAAATTTCTTGGCTAGAAACCCTCTGAAAGAAATCTCCCTTTGTGTGTGCAATTTCTTTTCCAACCAACATTGATTTTTCTACTACAAAACCCTCTGTGTCCAACCATATATCTACTCAATAAAAATATGAGTTGTTGCTACTCTATCTAACTGTTGGAAAAACTATCCTGGGCAAAACAAATTTTCTGCCAACGTGCAATTAAAAATCAAATTCTTGTCCCAATAATTTGAACTGCCAAACTAGGTATGGAGAAACCTTTGAGAATTTTGGCTTGTTGCTCCCTCTGAAAAACGAAATTGTCTCCTCCACTTCTGAGCTTCTTGGCTGACCACTCATACTCTGATACCATGTGAAAATTTCAATGCTACGAAATTATTTTGCAGCTCAGAAAATTTTGCTACGAAACTTTATTGGAGCGAATGTGTTATACTTCTTAACCTGCAAAAGATACCCAAATACAGAATATGCGAAGAAAAGAGATCGAGAACACAGAATGACAATGAATTTATTATTCAGAGAGAAATGTTCACTTGCCTCTTCGAGGGGGCAACCTCCAATAGAGCAGAGCTCGATTACAAAAATAAGACACGATGCTCCCCGCAGGGAGTTTCTGACATCCTTTGTCTTTGAGTGATGTTTGCTTATATGGTTGGAGCCGTAAAAAGACATGATCCCCTTCTTGAAATCAGCGCTCTGAGCGATGCTGGTCTACCTGTTGCTTCATGCGGTTCTGAGCTTGGTGAAGATTCTCTCGAAGATGGGCTAGCATAGTTGCGCGGTGTTGTAGGAGTTGATCCACTGCCTGTACTTTTGGACAGCCCTTCAGATATGAAGTATGTGAAGGCGGGAGTTGACCATATACTGCTTCATATGGAGTCATTTTGGTGGTGGCATGATAGTTGGTGTTATACCATCATTCTGCCAGAGGTAGCCACTGAACCTAAAGGTGTTGTTTTTCTGAAGTAAAACACCTAAGGTAGGTTTATAGACATTTGTTGACTGCTTCAGTTTGACCATCTATTTGCGGATGGTAGGAAGTACTAAGTTTTAGTTGAGTGCCTTGTATTCTGAAGAGTTCCTGCCAAAAATTACTGGTGAAGATCGGGTCGTGGTCGGACACAATGGAAATGGGCATGCCATGCAATTTGAAGATCTGTTCCATGAAAGTTTGAGCAACCAAGGTGGGTGTAAATGGGTGGGGGAGAGCGCAGAAATGAGCATACTTCGACAATCGGTCCACAACCACCATGATGATTGACTTGTTCCCTGACTTTGGAAGACCTGTAATGAAATCCATAGAAACTTCTGTCCAAATGGATGCCGGAATGGGCAATGGTTGTAAGGTGCCTGGTGTGTTGACTGTTTCCCCTTTGTGGCGTTGACAGACCTCACATTCGGTTACGAAGGTAAGGATGTCCTTTTTCATGCCTGTCTAGAAAAATGATCTTCTGGTGCAAGCATACATCTTCTGAAAGCCCGAATGTCCTGCAATGAGAGATGAGTGCATCTTTGCCAAAATGCGACTTTTGAAGGTGGATGTTGGTGATATTACGACTCTGTCCTTGTAGTGAAGAATATCATCCTACCACGAGTAGCCCTTGGTGGAATTTGGATCTGCCTGTAATTGAGAAATGAGTTGGGAGAGCTCGGGGTGTGAAAACCATTCTCTGCAAGCTTCTTCAATCCATTCTGGAATGGGGAGGGAAATAGCTAGCAGGGTACTTTCCTCCGCAAATTGGCGAGATAATGCATCTGCTACACTATTTTCTTTCCATTTATTGTAAATGATCTCATAATCATATCCTAGCATTTTGGCTAACCATTTATTTTGTTGTGGGGAGGATAGGCGTTGCTCTAAAAAATATTTAAGACTGTGATGATCTGTGCGGATTTGGAAATGTCGCCCCAATAAATAAGGTCACCAGGTGTCGACTGCATGTAAGATGGCCATCATTTCCTTCTCGTAGGTAGATTGGCCCAGATTCCTCCCACTGAGTTGTTGGCTTGTGAAGGCCAATGGTCGCCCTTCCTGCATTAAGACCACCCCAATACTTGTACCCGAAGCATCACATTCAATGACGAAAGATTTGGTGAAGTCAGGTAGTGCTAAAACTGGAGTTGAACACATGGCATTTTTTAGAGCTGTAAAGGCCTGTTGTGCTTCCTCATTCCAGAAGAAAGAATTTTTCTTTAGGAGTTGGGTGAGGGGCTTCGCTATGCGACCATAGTTACGGAAAAATTTATGATAATAGCCTATGAGACCCAAAAATCCGCGTAAGCTCTTCAAGGTCTTAGGTTGAGGCCATTCCTGCATTGCTTGGATCTTTTTGGGGTCCACCTTGACACCCTCACGCCCTACAATGTGGCCCAAATACTCCACCTCTGCCATGCCAAATGAACACTTGGACATCTTCACGAATAATTTCTTCTTGCATAGCAGTTGCAAGAGTAGATCTACATGCTGAAGATGTGCTGCCCAATTGCAACTATAGATGAGGATGTCATCGAAGAAGACAAGGACAAATTTCCTGAGATATGGTTTAAGAATGTGGTTCATAAGGCTCTGAAAAGTAGAGGGGGCATTACAAAGACCAAATGGCATGACCAGGAATTCATAGTGGCCTTCATGTGTTCTGAAAGCAGTCTTGGGTATGTCGACTTCCTTCATGCGGATGTGGTGGTAACCTGAGCGAAGATCCAACTTCGTGAAAAATTGAGCCCTGTTGAGTTCATCCAGCAAATCATCAACCACTAGAATGGGAAATTTATCTTTGACTGTCAGCTTATTGAGGGCCTTGAAGTCAGGACACATCCGCCACTCCCCATCTTTTTTGAGCACCATAACCACTGGGGATGAATAAGGACTAATGCTGGGACGAATGACCCCTGCTTCCAAAAGCTCCTTGATGATTTTTTCTATTTCGTTCTTTTGGGTGAACGGATATCTGTATGGGCGCACATTTGGGGGTTGGGCCCCTGGAACCAAGGTGATGCTATGGTCATGTTCCCCTCGCAAGGGTGGAAGCCCATGAGGCTTGTCAAAGACCGGCAGATGGTTGTTTAAAATTTGTTGCATCTGAGGATGAAGTGGCGGCTGCTTGGTTTCGACTCCTTGGATGGCATTAAATTGAGCTACCACTCCATGATTGCCCTTTTTTAACAATTTTTCCATCCTATGCGAGCTTATGATAGAGGGGGCTCCCGCCTGGAGTCCTCGAAGGGTATGTGTGTGGTTGTTCTGCTTAAAACTCATATACAACTCCTGGAAATCCATTGTGATTGGCCCAAGAGTGCGGAGCCAGTCAGCGCCGAGGACAATGTCACAACCCCCCATGTTTATGGCAAACATGTGGGTTTTCAACTGATAATCCCCCATTTGAAGTTTGACATTTTCACAACGGCCTTCACATTTCATTGTGCCTCCATCCGCAATTTGAACTTGGAAGTTAAAAACTGCTCGTACAAAACAATGCACTGCTTCTGCGACTTTTTGATGGATGAAATTATGTGTACTTCCACTATCAATCAAGACTACTACTGGGCGATGTTTAATAAAACCTCTGATTTTGAGAGTTTGAGGGGAAGAAATCCCCACCAAAGCATGCAACGAAATGACTGGTTCGTCAAAGACATTGTCCTGTTGGTTGTCTTCTTCAAGTGGCTCATGTTCCTCTAGTGGTGGCTCTTCCTCTGTTGAGCTGTAGTCAGTGGCATCAATTTGAAAAAATTTGGGCTCCTTGCATTTATGCCCT